>PVIC010037837.1:0-18074 GCA_004025085.1 Thryonomys swinderianus | reverse complement strand
CAGATGTGGCTCTATCTGGACCTCACATAGATATCATCACAGAAGGGGTGGAGAGACTGTGATCACATGTCTATTACCCATAAGGCTCTGTGTTGGTACACTAAAGTACTGAAACTTGTGTGTATGTCTGTGTGTGTAAGCATGTACATACAGTAGCCTTTCGAAACTCATAAGAAAATGCAATGTATCACATTTTACATTCACCTACCTAATATGTCTTGCAAAATTTTCCATTTCAATCAATATAGATTTATCTAAAGATTTCTAAACTACTACAAAGTATTCCAGAGTATGGTGAAACCATAATTTATTTGAACATTCTGCTGACATTGGATATTTCTCCAGTAGGAAATACTTGAATGTAGAAACTCTAGGTGGAAGGACATCAATATTTATCATTCGAGTAGAAACTGCCAAACTGTCCATCCCAAAGCTTTATCTTTTCACACTTCTGAGAATAGTACGGGATGGCATCCAACTCCTACAGAGCACCAGCTGTTTTACTTTCAAACAAAAAAGTAACTTAACAAATAAAAACCCAAAAGAAAAACCTTTGTGGTTCTACTTTTTATTTCTCAGGTTGAGCATATTTTCATGTACTTCCTACCAATTAAAATGATTAAATGACTTTTTTTTTTCCTGGTACTAGGGATTAAATTCAGGGCTTTTATACTAAGCTACATTCCCAGCACTTTGTAAATTCTTTATTTTGAGGCAGGATCTTGCTAGATTTCTAAGTGTCTCATGCTTGGCTTGAACTTGTGACCCTCTTGCTTCAACCTCCCAGATCTCTGGGTCACAGTGTGAGACACTGGATTCAAGCAAACAGTTTCATGTGCATTGGTAGACCTCTGCTCATTGATTTATAGGTACTCTACCTATAGTGTCTTAATTAAGATGCGAATATTGCAACTGTTATTTACTACAAGAAAACAAACTGAAAAGGAAAAATAACATACCTTAAATCACACAGTGATACAAAGGCAGTTTATATTCCCAAGCATTTTTGGAAATTTGAGTAACTTGAAAATTCCTAATACATGATCTGTTCACCTCAAAATTCACATAGTAGAGCCCCATGTGACCCTGCTATTCCCCTGCTAGGAATATGGTCAAAGTAACTAAAAGAATCACTTCATAAAGACATATGTGCACCCATGTTCATAGCAACTCAGGTTGTGACAGTCCAATCTTGGAAACAATCCAGATGCCAAACAACTGGAGACTAGATAAAGATGTGATTTTTTAAAAAATAAAATGGAGTATTACTCTACCATAAAGAATGTCAAGTTTCAGTCATTTATGTACAAATGGACACACCTTGAGGACACACTAATAAGTGAAATAAATAGATCACAGATATGTAAATACCATATCTTTACTCTGGTATGAGAACCTGTAGATGTAAATGAGTTCTAGAATGTATGATAGATTTTGTAAAATAGGAAATATTCAAAGGGAATGTGGTAGGGGAAAGTAATGAGGAGAAAGAATAAATATGATTTGAAAAGAAAAAGAAAGTGCATGTATATAGTGGGTGGGGGGTTGTGGGGTGGATTGGGATATGGGTAAAAATGAGAATTAATGCATGTCATATACTGGTACAAATTCCCCAGTGTTGAGTGTGATTGTGAGCTGTATGTAAAATGTACCAATAAAGAATTCAATTGGAAAAAAAAAAACGTTTGCATAGACAATCCCCGTCAAGACAAAATAAAGGACTAACCAAACAACACAGCAGCAAGGGCCCCAGCCTGTGTTCCCTCTCTGCTCACCATATGACTTACTAGTTTTCTTCACTAAAGCAAATCTCCAGTGTAGTGGAGGCGGGAGAAGGGTAACACCAATGCACATTCAGATGGATCATTCACTAGATGAAACCTTTGCTATGTGTTTACTTCTCTCAATTTTACTTTTGAGAGGTAGTAGAGCAAAGGTCATTATAGTTGTGAGCAGGCACAAAACTGAGGAAAGACTTTTTTTTGAATCATTGTTTTTCATCAGAAGACAAAATTGGCTCTATTTTACTCATGTTATAGATGTTAATAAGTTTTAGTAATATAACTTTGTAGATGCTTCATGGATAAACATCTATGTTTCTATGCAGCTTTCCCAACACAACAAGTCAGAAGTACCAAAATGCATGGCCTTTGAGAAAAACAAGGAACTTTGGAAAGAAATAAAGGCAAGTTTTAAAGTATGTGCTTCCAAAATAAGATGGAGCGGAGCAGATGAAATGTGAATAAGCATAAAGCAGGGACTTCATCTTTCTCCTTATAGATGCATGACTTTCTTCACATGTGTATAAATTTTCAGTGTCGGAATAACGTGAACTGGAAGGAGATGAGAGGAAGAACTAAGACTGACAGAAAGATACAACAGCCTCTTAGCTTCAGGGATGACAAGGAAACGCATACTTCTGCATTATTTTCTCTATTTTTAAAAGTTGATTGTACTGGTACATTTTAGATATCCAAATGATCACCCTCACCCTACAGACTTTGGATCTGTACGTGTCATCTTGGTTCCTCTTTCCTCCTTATTGCCTTCCCTCCATTCAATTCTTCTCTTTCTTATTTGTAATAGTGTTGTTTCAATTTTTTAATGTTCTTTTATTCCTTTCCCCCATATTCTGCTGAGTTCTTTTTCTCATGTGAATATTTTCTTTCTACTTTCCAGTATCAGGTATACATTTTAGTTCTTATTTACACTTTCAAATTTCTCACAACAGAGAAATAATAAAAATATTTAAACATGTGTGCCTGATTTATCTCACTCAAGAGTATGATATCAAGGTACATCCATTTACATGTTTCAAGGTTATCCAAAATCTGACACCCCTCCCAATTTAGAGACCCAATGAAGAAATGCAGAGATGCTTCTCAGATGAAGGAGGATAAATGGCAAATAAATACATGAAAAAATATCCATCCTCACTGGTCTTTTGAGAGATGCAGATGAAACAGCCCTGAGACTCCATCTCACTCCACAAACAATGGCTGCTATCAGGAAATCAACTAACAACAAATGCTGGCAGAGCTGTGGGCAGAGAGGAACCCTTCTTCACTGTTGGTGGGAATGTAGACTGGTACATTCACCATGGAGATCAGTATGAAGAATCCTCAAAAATCTGGAATTAGAGGTTTCATTTCATCCTGCTATTCTCTTTCTTGTGTCTTCTGAAAGAATTAAAAGCATCAGTGATACATGCACATGTTATAGGAAACGACACAAATGCCCAGCAGTGAAGTAAGAGCCAAAGAAGTTGTGGAGCACTACAGTGTAGCACTACTCTGCTATGAGGAAGCAGCTGCTCTGAAAAGGAACTCTCCAAGGTACACTGAACTTTAAAAATATCACATGATTCCCTCTAGCGGACAAATAGCAGTTGTTTCTATGCTATTCCAGGGGACACCTAACAGAAACTCCCCTCTAAGTTTATGCCAGTTTTGTGATTGTAATATGACTGACGTTTCCTTTTGTTTGCACGATGCCGGTATAGAGCATTAGGTGATCAGCTTCTCTCTTCCCAGCTGAGTTGACAGCAGCCTTTTACTCCAGTAGAACATCTCAAAGAATAAATATTCTAGGGAGGAGGGGGAGTAGAGGAACCATGATGGAAAGGGCCCTGGTCTGAGTGAAATGTCCCGGCCCCTGAGGAACCGCTGTAACAGTTTCTCTGTAACAACTTGCCTCAATCTCACATCCGCCACGTAGCTTCGAAACACAGCAGAGTCACATTTCCCTTCCTCGTAGTATTCAGACACAAAGGTTCCAGTGCAAGAGACTTTATAGGAAAGTACTTCATATAAACCACTGTGATAGGACACTGGTGGAACTGTGCTTGCAGTGTGGTCGTGTGTCGTGTTCCACGACTCACACATGATTCACTTACTCATTCAACAGGCATCCCTTGGGCTCCGGACCTCTGCAAGGGCTCTGCTGACGTTAGGTATTTAGTGGGGATCTGGGAAGATATGCAGCTCCTGCATGTGGGCCTTATATCCTGGTAGACAGACATTTGCCTAAGTATACATGTTTGCATACGAGTATGTGTGTGTGTGTGTGTATATGACACGTGTATACACACAAATACATGCTATAAATTGAAGCACATAAATACAGGCTGTGCTTTATACTGAAAAATAATAAAGGGATCTACTCTTTGAAAGGATAGAAAGCAGCAAGACAAACGTGAAGACCTAGATATGTGCGTGTGCAAAGGCTGCTTTGAGGCCGAGTTGCTAACAGTGCTGAGCCCTGAGGTAGGAAAGGTTGCAGTTTACTTACGGAGCTGAGAAAGATCTGTTTGGAGCACAGTGAGAGAGTCCAACAAGAGCCTTTTACTGCAGTCGAAAT
This sequence comes from Thryonomys swinderianus, assembly GCA_004025085.1. Lineage (NCBI taxonomy): Eukaryota > Metazoa > Chordata > Mammalia > Rodentia > Thryonomyidae > Thryonomys > Thryonomys swinderianus. The sequence goes on along the minus strand of PVIC010037837.1, from coordinate 13,715 downwards.
AAAGAGCAACCATGTGCTGCTGTTTTGGGGGAATGATTTAATAATATGTTTTCTGATTTTTAAAAGAAATCTAGATAGGAAATAAAATTGAGGGCATTTAAGAAATTTATTTACTAAGATCATCAATCTGATGAGTGACAGAACTGAATTTGAACGTGATCCTAAAACTCTGTGGTGGGCTCTGTGAGTTGCACAGTACCTTGGGAGTCCCAGCGCTGTACGACTCATCACTGAAGCTTTGCCTGGTGTTAACGGCTCATTGGCTCTAAGTAGAGAGGTCTGAACGTAGAATCCTAGAGCTAAAGAAGAGTTCCAAAGCCGTAAGCCTGCCTGCCTGACCTTAGCAAGATGGGGAATGTATTTGGCTGAGAAATGTCACGGTTGACACAGATGAATAGAAAATATCTACCCACCTCACCAAGCTTCGTTTCTTGTACTGATCTTTAAGATAAGAAATGGGATGGTTGGGATTGTAGCACAATGATAGAGTGTGTAGCTCCCAGAGAAGAGACCGGAAATTCAATCCCCACCAAAAAAAAACAAACAAAAACAAATAAAAATAAAAGAGCAGATATGAATGACATACATTTTGCTGTGATCTAATAGTGTCTATAGCAGAATAATTCAAAGTAATTATCAATTCTTATTTCTCAAAGACAGGTTTGCATTCACTCATTTATTGGAGCATTTGCTCAATGATTCCTAACAGCCCTTGTGTTCTTCCCCTGACTCCATGTTAGTGGAGAGACATCCCTGCTCTCTGCAGAAAGAGGCCAGCCAATAGCCAGGCCTTGCTGACAGGAAACCGCCCTCAAGGAATAGGCAGGGTTAGTGCAGCCACACAGGGCATGTTGCCAAACCTTTCTCCAGGTGCTTCCACTTCTACTCTCCTCTCTCTCTCTCTCTCTCCTGGCAGACGAATAGATACAGTGGCCCTTTAAGAAGCCAGAGCGATGCAGATGACACAGATAACACAGACCAATCATACATTGCCAAATGCTACTTCTGCCCTTGTGCCCAATCACACACTGCCACGAGCAGTGCTCCCACCCAATCACATCCCAAGCTACCCTATATAAATGCCTATAACTTCCATAACAAACTGGAAGCTTCTCCACTGACATGGAGCTTGGCAGTTGTGACTCCATGTTCCCGCTTACCCTCCTGGGGTTGCCAGACATTGGAGATGGTACGGTAACCGGTACGGTAACCGACCAGACGATACAGGGTGGACTCTCTCCGGACACTCCTTCCCTCTCTTACGTGTAGTTCTTGGGCTTAGCAAATTTACCTTCTGGCTTGTGCACATTAGGTGAAAAGGTCCACAGAAAATCCTTGAACCTACTTCAGCCGAGGATATCTACTTAATACATCCCTGCAAGAAAATAACATTGAAGGGAAAGAAGCAGCTGTTAAATACTTTCCCTCCCATGAATCTTTAATGGGGTGCTTCCTTATTTCCTGAACTATCAAATGTTTCAGAGCAAGTGTACAGGTTGTGTTTGCCAGACACCGATGGAACCTTCGCCCAAAGCCTGATCCTGCCACATTCCCAGTGCACAGACTCATTTGTGAGTCTCGTCACCACTTGGCGCTCGGCCTTTTCAGTAGCCACGTGAGGCCTGGCTCGACGGTCCACTCCCAGGGTACCCAGTGCATGTTCCCCGTAACATGAAATTCCCAGCGAAAGCGAGTCACTGGAAGGGACCACAGTGAATTACTCACTTGAGTCAGGCTGTCCACTCCACGGTTTGAAGATAAATCTGTAGAGCTATAGAACATAAGTCATTTCTTCTACCGCAGCACATTTTTCTAAAGCAAAAATTCATACAACTTTCAATTATCCCAGAGTGCAATGGAGTTGGGCTTATATCTAACAGGATCTGGAGAAATAACTAAGGCAGGTAGTGATAAGTAACGTATCAGAGGAAGGCATTCCAGTGCTCTATCGCTGAACAGGTTTGCAGGAGGAAAAGTCACTGCTCAGTTGCTCTATAACTCAGTGGGCTCCACAGAGATCTTAATCAGAAAAATAGATCTTTCAAAAACTTCACAAAGAAAACTGAAGAACGAAGGAAAATTAGTCATTGTTCTCAGTGCGCTGCAGACATTTTTCAAAAGATGCACTCTCTGGCTGAGCTTCCTCTTCAAACATTCAGCTCATACTAAGGACTTATGCACAAAAATCACTTAGTATTTTATCATAGTCCATTTTGAAAAGATTCACAAGTTAATTGTTTGAAGGAACTAAAATGCTTTTAGATACTAACCTGATATTCTAGCCTAATGCATTTTAAATTATGTCTATAGAAGAAAAAATAAAGATTCATTTTATTAGTATATGTTTGTAAGACAATGATCACGTTAATATGGGAAATTTATTGCCTGTATCTAGTATATCTTAATTGTATTTTCTCCTTCTCCTCCCCTCCCTTTGAACCTTCTTCCACACCTTTCTTAAAAAAAAAAAGCTGTTTCTTGCTGGGCGTGGTGGCTCATGCCTGTCATCCCAGCACTCGGGAGGCAGAGACAGGAGGATTGCTGAGTTCAAGGCCTGCCTGGGCTCCATAGCGAGCTGAGGGCCAGCTTGAACTACAAAGTAAAACCTTGTCAAAAAAAAAAAAAGCTGTTTCCATTTTTCCCTTCAATTATCTGTCCTTCTTTAAAATCCTTGTCCTTCCCCTTCTTTTCCATTTCTTTGATCCCCTTCCCATTTGCACTGGTTTTGCCTACTTCTCAATATTTATATTTTGTTTTGCCCCTTAATTTATACTTTGAGTTTCTTACACTGAAAGAGAAAGAATCTGCTATGTAAACCTCTGTGTCTGAATTATTTCACTGAAGATTATGGTCTCAACATGCATTAATTTACCTAAAAATCTCCCAAGTTTATCATTTTTATGGCAAAGTAATATTCTATTGTATATAAATACCACATTGTTTTTATCCATTCATCTGTGGATGGTTTGCACTGGTTTTTGCCTACTTCCCACTGGAAAGTAGGCAAAGGGACCAAAGGAAAAATTTTAAAACAAATACAGGTCAGATGTTGTGGTATAAACCTATTATTTTGGGATTCTAGGAGGCTGAGGCAGGAGGACTGCATGCTGAAACCCAGCCTAGGAAATTCACTGAGTTAACAAGACTCTGTCTCTAAACATAAAATTTAAAAAGGCGCTGGAGATTTGTCTCAGTGTGGAGCCTCTGGGTTTATACAAGCATCATACCCACAAAAGGGGTTGGTATCTTGTGATGCTATTTGCTTGTATAAAATTCAATACTGTTCTATATTAGTAGCTATAATCAAAGCATATTTATTTATATAATAACCATTAGGAGAAAGCATACATTTTCTAATATATCCTTCTTGTTAAAAGTATTGTAGCTCTGCCTTCCTTCAAAGAGCCTTTCTGACTTGTTACGCGAGTGTACTCTGCTGGGGGAAGTTGTTCCTAGTGATTTGAGTGTGCCCGAAGGACAGGTGCTCCCTGACTGTCACCAATACTTCTCACAAGAGCCCTGCTAGGGACTTGTCCCTTTGTATGTATGAAAATCCCAAAACACAAAGGACTCAAGTAACTTGTGCAGATCTGACATCTAGTGAGTCCTGGGGACCCAGGGACCAACTAGGTTCCTGTGATTTCATATCCTCTATTCTTAGCAAGATAACAGGCTGCTGCTTTATCTACTTGGAAATTTCTTTTATAACTGTTCTTCATGCACCTTTCAATTCAAGATTTTGAATAAAAGGAAAAAAAGACATTTCTATCAAATCTGATAGGCTGGAAAGAGTTAACTGAGAATACTTGAGTAGTGGAAGGATTTTAATGGTGTGGCTTGGATTGGCAGAACACAATAAAGGTTGGTGACACTCCTTACAGTTAAGAAGAGGAGAGTGGTCCAGAGATTTAGCTCAGTGGTTCTGGCATCTGCTTAGCAAGTGCAAGGTCCCTGGTTTGATCCCCCATAACCACCTACAACAATACCAGGCATGGTGACTCGCACCCCAGGACAATCAGTACCACATACCATAGTGCCAGGCATGGTGGCACATGCCTGTCATCCCAGCACTCGGGAGGCAGAGGCAGGATTGCTGAGATCGAGGCTTGCCTGAGCTATATAGTGAGCTCAGAGCCAGACTGAACTACAAAATGAGACTCTGTCTCAAAAAAAAAAAAAAAAAGGAAAAAAAAAAGAAGAGGAGAGAAACCTTTAGCATTCTTAAAGTTGAAGGACAAGACACAGACCTGGAGACAATTATAGCTGGCAAAAAGAAATCAAGCAGAACCCATGGGTTTTAGTAAACAAGTGTAGCCTCAGTGAAAACAAAGACTACCAAGGGGGAGCCAGAAGGAAAAACATTGCAAATTCAATATGTCAGCATCGGATCTTGTGCAGAGAGCCCTGCTATGCAAACCCAACTAGCAGCTAGAGACAACTGGACCACTAGGGTGACACGGTCCCTGGATATCTGGTGGCTGGAACATAGGACAAGACACAAGTGAAATGAAAATTGCAGGTGCATTATGAGAGACTTAACCTCTGGAAACAAAAGTCACATGCGTCTTTGGCAATGGAGAATACAATTAAAGGTCACTCTTTCTGTACCTATCGATGTAAGTACTCCAGGTTGATGTTACCTAGGAGTCACCATGGAAATGCTAAATGTTGACCTTTCTGTACTTCAGTCTCTCTGTCATTGCAGGGCCGTGTGCAGGATGCAAGAGGGAGCCGCACATACTCAGCCCTTCAACAGCAGTAGAGTTTGTACAATCAAGACTAATTCACTTCCAGTGCAATGTCTTAGATGCATACAAGAAGCTCTCTGGTAATGTGAGAGAGAAGAGTGAAAGAGAGGTGTAAACTGATGAAGGGTTTTGTTGTAAGTTTGCAAAATTAAGTTTTAAAAGTTTGAGAGTGCAGTGAGAGTCCTTAATCTTATCTTCATGTCTGTGCACTGTTCTTCGATGTGCAATCATGCAGGGTTTGTGGTGCCCTATTTTTGTCTCTCAGGATGCGGGCTTATTTATTTTTAGCTTCTTTACCATGAAAAACATCCTGTTAGGGACCACATACTGGCCCTGAATAGACTCATTTTCTTTGTCATATCTTCCCTTGACAGCATGTACTTTGGTTTAGTAGAATTTCTCATGTTTGAATATCATTGTTAGATTAGTATGTAACATATGGTCTGTCTTGTGGTGGGCGAGATGCATTTTTGTCTAATTGACACATACAAATTGGCACTGGATCAGCCCTACAGAAACCAGATGACTATTTACCAGAGGAAAGACTGAAAGAACAGTCTGTTAACTAATTAACTAGTCAATGCAACGTTTGACAAATATTTTAGCAATACTTGGTAGTTTCACCTTCCAGACAGTGAGGTACAGAAAAGAACATGACACGCAGAGCTTCTTGGCCCCGTGGTGATTAAAATCTCAATCGAAACTCATTTACCCTTCACTGTACACTCTGCTGAAGTTTGAACCCCATAATCCCACCTAATGTAAGAATGCTATCAGAGCAAATGGATTTTGTTTAAATATTCATTCGACCATATCATGTGTAAGATGAGAATATAATCATTACCAGAATGATGATCCCCTTATTGATCAAGCTACTCTAAATGGTATCCTCTCAACCATGACTGCATTAATTTTCTGGTTCTTTTCCTAGGAGTTACAGGGGTTTATTTGGGAGGCCTCAAACTTAGATTTATAGATTCCTTTTGTTTGTAAGAGTATCTTTTTACATCTTTTTAGATCACACAGTAGAGAAAAGCAGAAATAATAGATAAATATATGGGAGAAATTATTCCCATTACTTTTCAATTTGGTTAGGTTCTCAAGTTCATTCAAGAGAGTCCGTGTGCATCCTCTTAGAATATCTAGCGAGTAACTCATCCGTTATGTATGTTTTTGTTCGTTTTGCATTCCTTTGTCATGAAAACGTTCTCTTCTTCAAAAGTTTGTCTCTCTTCTCTAGGAAAGCTTTCTCAGTTCCCTGAAGACGGTGTGAGCCACACCTCCTCGGCTACTACAATACACAGGGTTTGCTGTCCTTGCACTGTGTGTCTTTTGGGGAGACAGTGAACTCTTCCAGGGCGGGACACCATTCTCCTACCTACCATCCTGGGTACTTGTCCACCTCTTTCTTAGGCAGTTTCACAGTGTATGTGATCAGGCAATTTCTTGTCTTTTTAATTTTCTGGATTGCTTTTGTTTTTCTTTAATTTTTAAATTTTTTATATTAGTACCCTTGTGTTACAGACTGGTTGCATTTGTCATAGGGAGTTGGTAAATGTACATAACATATCCCACCTCTTTGGGAAAGATAGCTAGAAAATGACGGCTGGGTGGAATGAGATTTCTAGTCTTAGTGTTGTGAGAAAACTACATGCTGATTTCCACAGCAGTTGTATTTCCCTGCACTCCCACCAACAATGTACAAAGGTTTCTTTTTATCTCACAGCATAACCAGCATTTTAAAGTATTTTAGTTCCTGTATGAGAGTCGTTTATCTTCAGTAAGAGGGAATCTTGGTGTTGTTTTAATTTTCATTTTTGCAATGGACAGCAATGTTGAACAAAGAGCAGAAAATACACAGGAAGGAAAGAGCTTCTCAGAAATGGTCCTGGGAAAACTGGTTACACACATTCAGAAGACTGAATCTAGAACCATAGCTACCACCACAAACTAGAATAGAATAAGAACACATTCAACACGTGGATATTAAAACAAGAACACTTGATTTGCTAGAAGATCAAACAGGTAAAGATACAGTCATCAGGAAAGACTTTCTGGACAGAACCTGATTGCACAAGAAATACCTGCAAAAAGGAAACAACTATATCAAATTAAAACACTTCTGCACAACAAGAGAAACAACCAATAGAGTGAAAAAAACAAGGTACAGAACTGGAAAAAATTCCAACTACTAGATGGACAGAGGAATAATAGCTAAAATATATAAAGAATTCAGAAACAGTAGACTCTTCAAAATAAAAGACAATAGAAGTGGGCAACTGAAATGAATAGCTGTTTTAGAAAAATTACAAATGGCCAGTAAGTACATGGAAAAGTTTCCTTATTTTTGAAATGCAAATAATAATATGTAACTCATAGAATTATGAGCAGGAAGATTAAGTAGATAAATAAATGTTATGTGTTAGAATAATGCCTTGGACTTAGTACATCCTGTACATGTCTGTTTTATTATTATTGATCAGGATGTCATGCGTTATGAGATGTAACACGATTTCAGGCCTCAACTGTAAGAACATGGCAGGATAAATAAATAATTAAATAAACCAATAAATAAATTAAATACACAAGTTTAAAAGCTTGTGGGCTACAAAACAACATTTTTTTACTCTTAGAACAGACAGTCTGAAAAATGGGAGGCACACCCAAATTAGAAATAAATGGTACTACACTGATGTTGACCAGTTATGTCATGTAGAGATATGGTTTTTCTGAGTTATTTCTCCCACTTGATACAGATAACTTGTACTTCTCCATTCTCAGTGTTGTCACCTCCTTTAATGGTGGGAGTGTTTCATCAGTGCTTTCCCAGAATGCTGGAAGACCAGGCATAGACTCAAAAACAAGCAGAAGAGTGAGAGCATCGCACAAATGTGGGGCAGCCTCCCCGGGAGAATGTGGGGTTGTCATGCCCAGGGCCCAGAATTCAGCCTCCAACACTGAAAACATTCCAATTAAAAACTTAAAAAAAATCTATGTTTCTCTGAAGAAACAAAATGTATGCATTTTTGACACCCATAGACATCTGACAGAAAAAAAAGTTAAATCATACATATCCTAGACAAATACACAAAGATTACTTATTTTTCTATGCTAATTCTTCAACAATTAAGTGATTTAAATTTAAGCAGTTAAGGGTGTTTGCCACAAGAATATTAATAAAATAACCTAGGGTGAAATTTCAGGCCGAAATTAGTTTCTATATTTTGCTTTGAGGTTCATGTGTGAAGACTGTTGTAGACAAGATTGTACAATCCTTTGAACAGGGAGAAATGTCACTCAAAAACTTAAACACGAGACCTTGAAGGGCCCTGTCCGATGCCTGTTTGGCCCCGATTAACTCATCTCTAAGCCCACATACAGAGCTGCTTCAAAGTGACTGTCAAATATTGTGTTTAAAATTCAGGAAGGAAAAAACAGTACAAGCATAGGCCTCAAGAATGAAAAACTAAGTACTATTTACTCAATTGACATAAACTGAAAGAATGTTTAAATACTCATCACATAGTATTCTTCCTTCTCCTGCTTTCTTCTTTGTTCTACTTTATTTTTCATTCATCTTTCATAAGCATTCATTAAATATATGCCAGGCATTACCTAAACTTTAAGAAATATGGAAAACGAGAAAGACAAAATATGAAGGCAAGATCTTTCCCCTCGAAGAACGCATTAATGAGCTGCCAGTTGTGTAAGTTCTGGGAGAACAGTGCGGTAAGGATTCTACCCACGGCTGTGCAGGGCTGAGAAGAGGGGTGCGGTGCTCTCCCCTAAGACACAGGAGCACGCTGTGCTTTTAAAGGTCACGGGAAACAGCAAGAGCTCCAAAACACTTTAAGTAGAAGCTTAAAAATAATGCATAGTGTCATGTGAAAGGTAGCAAGAGAATCCTGCAGTCAAGAAACTTAGTTACTATTTAAAAGCTTTTTTTCATTTTGCAACTTATTGTAAAACTTGGCAGAACAGGGCCCAAGAGGACACCGGGACCGGAGCTTGCTGTAGACAGTTGCTCCTGCAGCGCATGACAGTGGCGAGTTCTGATCGGCAGTAGGAGGAGCGCTGTGGACACGTGTGAGGTGGAGGAATCACTTCCAGAGTTTCGTGACAGCCCAGACACGACCAGACGGAGGTCTGAGGTGAGGCGCACGGCTGCTGAATGATAATACAGTGCTGTGCAGAACCCTGTGTTTGGCTTTGGATTCGACCGCGTGACGGCTGGCTGGTCCTAGAGACCCGAGCACCACTTGTGCTTGTCTGTGAGGGCGTCTCCACGCAGGCTTAGGGACTCGAGTCCGCGAGCTGAGTGGGGAGCTCTGCGCTCCCGGCTGTGTCCCACAAGGGAAAGCACGGAGAGAAAGGGCGTAGTCACTCTGCCTCTGCCTCTCTCGGTCTCTTTCTGTCTTTCCCTGTCTCCGTCCCTCCCTATCCATCTCTGTGTATGTCTCTCTCTCTCCTTCTATCTCCTAATGATTAGTTTTGTCTCCCTTGAGAACTCCGATTACTGCAGATTTAATATATACCAGGGCTTATTTTAGCAGAACGATCTTTAAAATACTAATGAATACTGATAATGTTCACCCCAAGCATAACTGTAAAACAAGAAATAAGTAAAATAAGAGGTTTACAATTTTGAAGCCACAGCACTGACTGAAATATTTATTATAAGCAAATTATCTCCAGACCAAAGCATCACTGCCCTGAGGTATTTCTCACACATATTTTGCGTCAGTTTCTATCAGTCCGTCAAATATCAGATATCTTTGAGTGAGTTATAGCAGGTGCTAAAAATATAATCCTACTTGGATTAGTGGATTTTTTCATGTATTAAACAGTTATAAATGCATTCATTTAAGCCAACACATGCTAATACTAATACACATACTAAAAATCTCCAGTGTCGCATAGCTCAGAAGACTGTCAGGCCTACTTCTGGATGAGCAAATTAATAAAATATTTGAAAGAGACCAGAAGAAATTCTTAGAGAAAACAATTACTTATGTTGAAAGATAGCAGCAGTTTGTGCATTAATAGTGAGACTGAAAAATTGGAAATTCATGGATTTTCTGCATATTCTCATGCAAGACTCAGATCCTATGGAGACAGCGACCACTGTGCCATTGGGGATTGATAGGAAATCCCACAGAATTGACGATGATTCTGAACAAAGGTACCAAAGTAGAACAAATGCTCATCATGAGCTTTCTAAGTTGAGACTCTAACTGGGCTGAAGTAAGAATAAAGGATGCAGCTATAGGGACTGTCCACATGGTGTCTCATTCTTTTGCTTTGGAAACAACAGGGACACCGAAAGGAGACAGGGTGGTGGCACCCGCATCACAGGTCACCTCAAGTAGGCACAGGTTTCCTTTTGGATGATCTCTGGATCTTTGAAATTCACCCCTGTGAACGTACCACAGCATGCTTCCCGGGAGTACGATGGGCAGTGATCCTCGTGGGGTCACTAGTGGGGACACCCGGGCCTTGACACTTCTTCACTCTGTTATTTGTGCCTGACACTCAGCCGTCAGTCTGGTCCAGTTTTGTGATCCGAAACAACTATCTCCTTTCCTCACCACAATGGCCAAGGCACGCGTAGGATTTTTCCCTTCCAAGGTGTCTTTTGCACAAGATTAGCTTAAAACAGAGGCACGCTGGTGACATTATGGTGAAGTAAATTCACTTTCAGCTGGATAGTCTGCGGCTGTCAAGTTTAACAGCGATATCGGCCGTTGTTCCATCCACTCCTGTGGCCACCGAGACCTCAAACCCACGTGCAGGTCCTGGCACCTGCCAGCTGTTCAGCACCTTGGCCCAAGTCTCGAAAATGAAGCCTTTGCATCCTACGCTGCTTTTGTGCATGATGTTTATCTTCGAGAAAGTCAAAATATAAGTTTAATTTAGTACTTAAAATCATACTTGATACATTAGTTTATAGTCTTTTATTAGGTAAACAATACAGCATTTTTTAAAAGTTTTGAATTTAATAAAACCAGAACTGCTTATTGATCAAATACCTTCTGTACTTAAATAAAACTCATCTGTATTTCAGGAGGAAGCTCATGTGTGTATTTTTCACTTTTATTCCTTTAATTTTTAATTTTCATAGGAAAAACATTCACTTTATCCATTTACCTTTGGCCTATCTTACAAAAGGAATCAGAATACATCACTCTTAAGATGAGGTTCTGTCACTTAGCAAGATGCATTTGAGAATTATATTTTTATGAATATTCACATTCGTTGCCTTTATGCTAAGTACTAATTCCACTGTGTGAAGACATACAATTTGTTTATCCACTCACTCGTGGAAGAACATAGATGTTGTTCAGTTTTTGTGACTATAAATAATGCTATTAATAAATGTTCATGTAGAATTTGTAGGTAGGTATGTAACCATTTGCTTCTTTTAACCTAAGCTTTTGATGTAATATAAAAAAATCACTATTAAGGGCAATGCCAAGGAATTTTTCAATTTCTTCTAGTTTTAACTTTTTCATTTTCTTTCTTTGGCATATCATACTTTCAATGTCTTACCTAGAAATCCTTGCCCTTCTCAAGCTATAAATAATTTTTCTCAGATTTTATCATTTTAACTTTTTTAGTTATGTTGATTACCTCTTTTAAAGTTAATTTTTTTGCATGCTGTGAGGTGCCAGACAGCAAACCTTTCTAACAAACAACTGACTTGTTCTAGCACTAATTGTCAAAAAAAACTCAAAAAAATCCCCCAAACCAAGAAAGCAACCCTGTCTTCATTCAATTACTGTTTTCTCTTTGTTAAAAACTGGTTGCCTTTGTGTGGGCCTCTTTCTCAATTTTCTCTTTGATTATATTGATTATTTTTGTCTATCACTTCATCTGTTGTGCTACTTATACTGATATTATTTTTTAAGAAATTGGAGTCTTCTTTTTTCTATTTTGGCAGTTGAACTTCAACAGTCCTTAGATCATTTGTATCAACAAACAATTTTGTTGCTATGACTCATTCTGTACTGTGTATATGCTTATTATCTTTAGTAAAGTTAACATTTCATTGTATAAAATCCTCCAATACATGGATGTTACGTAATTACCTATTCAGTTCCTTATTTGGTTCATTCCGTCACCTTCTCAAAGTTCCCTCAATCAAATCATGCATATATTTTGTTATATTTACAGTTAAGCATTTCACTTTGCATGAGCAAGTAACATAATGTTCATTTAACTTCAGCATTTGCATTTTCAATTATCACTCATTTGTAGGACTGTAATGGTTTTTTGGGTACTGTTGTTCTGTTCTACAAATTTTGAAACATACTTCTTAGTTTCAGGAATTTTTGTAGATTCTTTATGATCTTCCACATAAATAATCACACTACCCATAAACAGAGGTGATTTTGTTTTCCCCTTTCCAATGGAATTATTTTGATTTTTCTCTCCTCTGTATTCTGTAAGATTTCCAGTATAATAGTGAGTATTACAGTGGTGGCAGAAAGTGGGTGTATTTACCTGTACCTTGACCCTCAGAGTATAAACACATAGTGTTTAATCATCAAATACAGTATTAGCTGTAGGTTTTTTTTTTTTTTTTTTTTTTTTTGAGACAGGGTCTTGTTTTGTAGTTCAGGCTGGCTCTGAGCTCACTATGGTACCCAGGCAAGCCACCGCGAACTCAGCAATCCTCCTGTCTCTGCCTCCCGAGTGCTAGGATTACAGGTGTGAGCCACCACATCCGGCACTGTGGTATGCGGTGTTGATTGCTGGTGGGCGTGAGTCTCCACACCCAGCATTGTCTGTGGTTACCGGGGATCGAACTCAGGACCTTGCGCTTGTGAGGCAGGCGCCAGAACCACTGAGCTAACTCTCCGGCCCAGGGTTTTTTTTTTTTTTTTTTTTTATAAATGCCTTATGCCTTCTGTTCCTAATATTTTTATAATGATTTATATTGAATTATCTCCTTCTTTGCATAACTGCTGTGTCTTATATGTATCCTGTCACATTCATGTTCCATTGATTGATTTTTCAGAAGGGAACCAGCCCTCTATTTCTAGATAATCTATTTGTTTTTTCATACTAATTCTGCTTTAACTACAAATTTACCTAAGAGAAATCTAAGGTTTAGCAATTTATTTCAGGCCATTCACCATGGTGACTGCCAAATGTGAAAGAGCTCGAGTCTATGGGCTCCTGCGCCTGTGTTCTTATACTGTGTTCTGTGTTCACTGTGCCTCTCACTTTGCAAGAAACCACTTGTGGTCTCTGTGGGGGAAAAAAAAAATCTCTCTCTCTTCTTAATTTCACTTGGAAGGTGGTTAGCCATAGATATTTCTAAGACAAAGACACTTGTTCTAGGGCTATACAGAGTAAATGCAATGAACTGTTGAGCAGAGAGACTGTACACTCTGGCACAGTCTTTCTTAGTCTTGATCTTTGTGGTTCATCTTCCACATGTTGGGACATTTGGTTTTAAAGTTCAAAGCAGGAAACACTTATGCAGCTAGCTCTTCAAAGCACCATTTATCAGTTTTCACCACACCCTGGAGATACATATGTTTTCACTTTCCTTCAAGATTTCCTTGTCTTTATTAAGACTGCAAAAGGATACGATACAAAAATTAAAGATTAGTGAATTAGAAGATAGTAGAGGCCATAAGACACACTGCTACATCAGATCTTAAACCACAGTCTAGTTAAGTAAGCAGTAACTTCCTTTGCAATTCTGAACCCTATGCCCCAGCTAAAAACAATACAGCAAAACACAAACAAAAGGAACATATTACAGTTTTTCCTAAGTGTGCTTTGTATCCTTTACATGTCTTTATCATGAATCTGTATTAAGATTTGAAAATAAACAATCCAGATTTTTTTTTTTTTTTTTTTTTTTTTTTTTTTTTTTTTTTTTTTTTTTTTTTTTTTTTTTTTTTTTTTTTTTTTTTTTTTTTTTTTTTTTTTTTTTTTTTTTTTTTTTTTTTT
>PVIC010037836.1:0-17908 GCA_004025085.1 Thryonomys swinderianus | reverse complement strand
CTGTATCATATTTATTCCTTCCCCTCATCACATTCCCACACCAAGTTTCCTATAGAAATATTCCACTCTATAAAAGCTGTCCTACTTTCTAGAACTCATTTGCATCTACAGATGTTCATGCCAGAGAGAAGATCCGGAAATTGTCTATCTGTGATCTATTGATTTCACTTATTAGTATATCCTCCAGATGTCTCCATTTCTGTGCTTCCTTCTTAATCCCTTTTGTTTTGTCACTTCCATCTTCTTGGGCTAAACAGCTGCTGAATCCTTCAGCTCTCCAGCATGCAGATTCTCATTTTCTTCTCCTGGCTCTGATCTTGTTAGCCTCCCTAATAAATCCCACTGAATAATTATACATAAGTTTTTTAATCAGTTCTGTTCCTCTAGAGAACCCTAAGTATACAATTAGTTTCTTTTTTTTTTTTTGAGACAGGGTCTCACTTTATAGTTCAGGCTGGCCTTGAACTCACTGTGTAGCCCAGGCAAGCCTGGAACTCAGCAATCCTCCTGCCTCTGCCTCCTGAGTGCTTGAGTGCTGGGATTATAGGTGTAAGCCACCGCACCTGGCATGTGGTACTGATGGCTGGAGTTGTATGTGGTTATCAGGGATTGAACCAGGGATCTTGAGTTTGCTAGGCAGGGGCTGGAACCACTGAGCTAAATCTCTAGCCCTACAGTTAGTTTCTTATACAGATGTAGGAAATGGATAATCTTCACTTACAGAATTCTTGATTGTGCTTAGCTTCTCCAAACCTCTCTCATGCTGCTCTTTCCCTGATTACTCTACTGCTGCTCTACTGGCCCCCTTCTGGTCCTGAAATATTCTAATCTCTTCCTGCATGCAGGCTTCTGATTCCTGTGGCACTTGTGTTCCAGGTCTTCTTTTCTCAAGGCAGATTAAAATAGTGTTCTTCTAAGTTCAAATGCTTTTGAGGGATCTTGTGGGACAACCCCTCTATTTAATTTTGTTGCCCTCAGTTGCTTTCACTGTTAGGGCTTCAGTCTTACTACAGATAATTATCTTTTTTTTTTTTTTTTTTTTTGAGACAGAGTCTCGCTTTGTAGTTCGGGCTGGCTCTGAGCTCACTATGTAGCCCAGGCAAACCGCGAACTCAGCAATCCTCCTGCCTCTGCCTCCCAAGTGCTGGGATTACAGGCGTGAGCCACCACACCCGGCACTGTGGTATGCAGTATTGATTGTTGGTGAGCGTGAGTCTCCAAGCTCAGCATTGTATGTGGTTTCCGGGGATTGAACTCAGGACCTTGCGCTTGCAAGTCAGGCACCAGAACCACTGAGCTAATCTTCCGGCCCCAGATAATTATCTTGTTTCTGCATTTATTTGTTTTACTAGAATATAAACACTAGGAAAATATTGATTTTACCTGACCCATTTCTATTACTTTCCCCGGGACCTAATATAATACCAAGATCATCATAGCTAATTAACACAGTACATTTGTTCCTGTGTTGGGTGAATGAAAGGACACTTCTATGGCAGCGGTATGGGATGCTGTTCTAACCTTGGGGTGACCACCATGTGGCTACTTCAGACATAATATAAACTGAATTCTAGAAATGAAATAGATCTGATTATACCAGCCCTATAAGCCAGGCTTCTTTTTATGCTTTTTTATTCTTTGCTTATTCTATTTAGGTCCTTCTTGGCATTGTCTTGTTAGTATCCAAGGGTGCACTGACTGTTCCAGGAGCAGTCATGCCCAGGAGGTGGCCTGCAACTGGGGCAGAATGGTGAGGATACTGTCTGAAGTTTCCAAAGAAGAGGACTCTAAGAAAAATATGAGCCACAGAGGCTCCACCTGGAGTGGTTCTTTCCAGGGTCAAAACAAGAGGTTCTGGGTTTTTCTTTTTCATTTCACATGGGAAGGTAGACTCAGGAAAGACTCCTAATTCATTGTTAGCATTTGTGTGGCTTAAAGATATCCTGGTTTTTTTTGTTGCTCTGGTTTTGTTTGTTTCTGAAACTACAAGTCCTAGACTATTTCTCCTGTTGCCCACCCAGCCCACACTCTCTTGGACCTCCACTATGCTAAGGGACTCAAAGCCCAGTTATTAGCACTGCACAGTGCTGCTCTTCATCCACTGCCATATGTGACTAGACAGATTTAAATATCTGACTTATGTGGGACCAATTTAGATTCTCATTCCTGAAAATGTGTATTTGGGCCTGGAAGATGTAAATTTTTTTTTTTTTCTTTTTGGAGACAGGGTCTCACTTTGTAGTTCAGGCTGGCCCTGAGCTCACTATGGTGCCCAGGCAAGCCACTGCAAACTCAGCAATCCTCTTGTCTCTGCCTCCCGAGAGCTGGGATTACAGGCGTGAGCCACCACATCCGGCATTGTGGTATGCGGTGTTGATTGTTGGTGGGCATGTCTCCACGCCCAGCATTATATGTGGTTACTGGGGATTGAACTCAGGTCCTTACACTTGTGAGGCAGGCGCTGGAACCACTGAGCTAACCCTCCGGCCCAAGATGTAATGTTTTTAAAAATAGAAAAGTTAAGCTAGAGTGGCCACTTTTTGTCCGAAGGGCCAGCATTGGGGTTTCACTCGTGTTTGTTTTCCAGCTCTACCATGACCTAATTAGGTGACTTTGCACAAATTAGGGATCCTCTATAAATCTGTTTCTTTATATGTAAAGTGTGAATAACAGGAACATACTAGAGTCTCCCTCTGAAACTCCTAGGGCCTATGGATTTGGAATTTAGAAGTTTTCATATTTTTGAATCATATGCTACTGTATTATCTAACACTCCTTCTTCCTACCTGGACCTGGGTCAGACCTTGATTTTTAAAGGTTAACATTTCTGAAGTGATTTGGTAGATTTATGTGGAGAAAGAACACAGATACCCTTGAATTAGTTCAGATCAAAATTTTCTGGAGAAGAGGAACTAAGCTGCTTGTTGTTCTCTTTTAAGAGCTTTCTGGGTTTTGGCCTTGTGGATGTGACCGTGGGCCTGTGGTAGGTACTGCTTCACGTGATGCCACAGGGACACAGACACAGAAAGCTCAAGCACAGAGACTGGCAGGAAGGGAGTATTCATTAAAGGCAAGCAGTCATTATCCTGTGCACTGGAGAAAGGGATGCATTGGTGAGTGGGGGTTGCCATAGCGAAATACTGTAGACTAGATGACTTAAGCAGCAGCCATTTATTTCTCACTATTTTAGAATGTGGGTGGGAAGTTCAAGATCAAAGAGGAGTGAGGCAGTTTCCAGTGAGAGCTGTCCTTATGGCTTGCAGATGGCTGCCCAGTGTGGACACTGGGGTAAGGGAGGAGGGCACATAAATATAGATGGTAAAGGAGTCTCTAAAAGAAAGTGAGTATGAAGTGAGAGATAAAGAGAAACTACATGGTGCCTTGAATTCTGATGATATCCTTTCTTACTATTTAGCTGTAAAGATGTCTCTGGCAAGGCTTGGCTGTCTTGGGGGACCTTGAGTTCTAAGATATGTTACTGAAGTCTTTTGTAGGCAACCCCTTAGAGAACTGGACTTTCTCTCCCTGCAGCTTCAAGTCTTGGCACTCCTCCTCCTCTCCCTATCCTAGCTGTTCTTGTGGGTTTTCTTAGTGATTCGCAGCTCTCAGGCCATGATTTGTATGCAGTGCTTTTTGTGTAGGCTTCAGGCTTCTCCCAGCAAGGAATCTCCCACCACTTTGTAAGTTCTTGTTCATTTTCAAGGATTCACTTAGTCCCCCACTGTTTTGGCAACATGGTTCCCCTACCTCACCTTTCTAAGGGGTTGAGAATTTGGTGCTCATAGAATGGCAACTTGCTTCTTTAAGGCAGAAGCACCTTTAATGAGAGAGGACTAATTAAAGGAACAAATCCCAGGTGGGAATGGGGCCTGGTCCCCAGTGGCTTCTCCCGTGCTGCCCACCTCAGGTGGCACAGGCTATGGACTGCCCTCTGGTTTGTGGCAAATGCTGGAGTCAGTTGCTCTTGCTACTGTTTGTCTGCTGGCCAGATAAAGGTCCTATGATCTTTCCAAACTCAACTGCAGGTGGCCACCATCAGTGGGAGACAATTGGCACAGAAGATAAGCTTGTTGGTCTTGCGAGCATATTACTTGATGATGAAGACAGAGTAGTCCCCCTTCCCTTCATGGTAGCTGAAGGCAGCATGGGGATTGGATGAGGAAAAGGGCCAAAGGGGCTCCCAAAGCAGGTAGGGAGAGACTGCCAAAGACAGACTTTAAATCATACTTGAACACATTTTGGCTCTCCCCTGCTCCTGACCTGCAGCCCCTGCCAGCCAGAGATTTCTCCTTAACAGTCCAGCAGAGTTCTGGAAGCTGCTGTTGGCCAATGACCTCATGTCAGGAATAGCCTCTGGAGGCTCAGAGAGAGTTTTTAAGGAACTACAGATAATGGAATTTAATTAGTTATCTCCTGAAAATTTTGTACCATATCTTCAGAGCTTCAGACTTCCTGATTAAAAAATATGTATTTCTCCTCAAAGTCAAAAGCAGGGGATATGAGAAAAAAAAGTTCAAGAAATACTACATCATCATTTGCTAGGTAAAAAAAAAAAAAAAGAACAAAAGAACAAAATAATCAAGTACCTAAAGACAAAATGCCACATGTTAATCAAGAAATAGGCCTCCTGGCAACAGCTGGAAAAGGCTGGAAATGCAATAGTGAGAAATGGTTAGTTTTCTTTCAGATGTGAATCTCAGTACCTCCGAACACCAGAAATGCGTAGCATTACTGTAGGGCATTATGACACGGTAGCTCATTTATTAAATTGAGTTGAGAGAATCACAATTTCCTTTAAGCCTCTGAGAAAAGTGTTATATATTGTAGCATCAAAAACTAAGCAGAAAGTAGTGGAATCAGAATGAGAGCTTAGCACACTGAGCTGGTGAAAAGTCAGCCAGGGCAAGAGTTGGGAGAGTTGTTGGATAGTTCATCTTCATCGCTCAGATCCACTGTCTTCCCTGCTCATGCCCCAGGGGCAAGACCTCCATGGCTTCTGCCTCCCCCCTTTCCCTCTGAGAGCCTCAGGCTGGTGCAGCCAGTGAGTCGGAAGTCAGAGGGAGAGGTAGGTTGGAATACTTACTACATGTGCCTGCTTTCCTCACCACGGCTCTGAGAGGCTGGACAGTGACCCTCAGAGCACAAGCCCAGGCACTAGCAGCATCTGCATCACTGTACTTGTTAAAGAGCGGGTGAGTTCTTGGCCCTACCCCATCCACCTTGGGCTCCAGTGAGTACTGGTTTATCACACTTTCCGGTTGGTTTGGGTGCTTTCTTTTTTATTTTGTGGCACTAAGGGTTGAACTCAGGCTCTTGTGCATCCAAGGTAGGCTCAGTACCACTTGAGCTAAATTTCTAAATTCAGAGAGCTGCATGGCTGGTTCCTGGGGGCAGGCTCTCCTCAGCAGTCCCAGCTTGTACTTGTCTCTAGTAATTCTCTTTCCTCCTTCTGTCCCTTCAGGTGTAGGGGCAGAAGATGTTTCCCTGCCTGGCTAGTCACTAAGTAGTGCATAGCCCCTTCTTAGTTGTCCCATCCAGGCCTAGTAGTGCCTTTATTAAGGTCCCCTGAGTGTGGTGCCTGTCTCCTGAAGGGAGCCTAATTGCCCCACAGAAAGATCAGGCTACAGCTGGGAACCAGAATTATCCAGGAAGAACAGTGGCACAGTCAGAGGGGACAGAGGAGCAGGGAACACACAGGTAGCATCCCCACTGTGAACCAAGAGTTCATTCATTAGTGCTCACAAGCAATCCTTCCCCAGTGGGCATCTGCTGAATTTTGCTGAGAGCCAGCCCAGTAAGGCATTGCACTGTGCCCTGATCTCTGTCAAGGGCAGGTTGATTCCTGTCTTTGTCAAGGAAACTCCTTTCACGTTCTGCCTCCCAAGACACCACACGGATACACTTTCAACCCTCAAACCACTGAGAGGTAGCAAGCAGCCTGCAGCAAAGGCATGGCACTGGGGGACTTGCCTGCCATTTACAAGTTAGGTGATGTCAGGACAAATTGCATGGCCTCTCTAAGCTTCAGGTTTCCCATCCACAGGGATGCACAGGGACGGTCATACCTCCTGCACTGTGTTGCAAGGTAGTGAATGTGGAGCGCTCTGTCTGGGGACTGCACAGATGTGAGGATGGTCCTGGTGTTTGAAACAATCTTCATCTTCACCCACGCTAACTCTATTCAGCTGAGACTGTGCCGCTGCCTCAGCTGCACAGGCAAAGTTCATTTCCCTTCTTCTGCACTACCCTCTCCATACCTTCCTCTAGTGACACAGGTGAGGGGACCTGTTTCTCCCCATGCCTAGCTATTGGCACAAGGTCGGGGCTCAGGATGCCCAGAGGCACCTTCAGGGACAGTGCAGGGAGCAGACTTGCAGAGGGCTGGTTCTGTGCCCTTTCTTCCCTGGTAAAGCACATAAATGTTTGTTGCTCCCCCAAACATGGTAAAGCATTGTGCCTGCTGGGCCCTAGTGAGAAATGGAGGATGCAGAGAGGGAAGAGACTGCCATGTGCCCCAGGACATGAACCCTATGAGGAGGCCATCAGAGCATGGGAGGAAGGAGAGGTCAGGGAGCAAGACTCAATGGGGTGCTGTGCTTCCTGCTGCCTGGCGTAGCCTCCCTGCAGTGACTGCCAGCTTCTAGTGTCTTGGAGAGGTGGGTGACACTGCAGAGAAGGCTCTGGCCTCTCGTCCTGCTGCTTACTTTATCAGTGGGTCTCAGTCTTCCTTCACAGCTTCTTGGAAAACACTGGCCCTCCAAGCCCTGGCAATGCCTTAGAAATTAGAATGTTTTAGAAGTCTAAATCAGATGGAGACCTATGAGATTGCCACAGTGACTGGGAGATGCTACTGGCACAGTCAAGGTAGGGTCAGGAATGCTGAATATCCCTCCAGCCTGGACAGTCTGGCTCAGTGAGGAATAGTTGTCCATTGCATGGGACTCTTGTATGTCCTGCCTGATATTACCATAGGTGAAAAACTTTATAATTATCTGTTCCTGAAATCTACTACTTTTTACTGTGTAAACATTAAAGTATTTTTTAACCTGTTTTCAGTAAACACTACATTTTCCAGGGGTGCAGCTATTGTGTAAATTAAAGAAGAAGGCACTTTTTATTTTATTTATTTATGTAGCCCAGGCAAGCCTGGAACTCAGCAATTCTTCTGCTTCTGCCTCCTGAGTGCTGGAGTGCTGGGATTACAGGCGTGAGCTACCATGCCAGGCACTGTGGGGTGTGGTACTGATTGCTGGTGGGCGTGAGTCACCATGCCCAATATATCATTGTATGTGGTTACTGGGATGGAACCAGGGACCTTGTGCTTGCTAGGTAGGTGCTGGAACCACTGAGCTAAATCTCCGGCCCTGCACTTTTTATTTATTTATTTATTTATTTATTTATTTTTGAGACAGGGTCTCGCTTTGTAGTTCAGGCTGGCCCTGAGCTCACAAGCCTCGAACTCAGCAATCCTCCTGCCTCTGCCTCCTAAGTGCTGGGATTACAGGCCTGAGCCACCACTCCTGGCACTGTGGTATGTGGTACTGATTGCTGGTGGGTGTGAGTCATGATGCGTGGTGTTGTTGTATGTGGTTACCGGGGCTGGAACCAGGGACCTTGCACTTGCTAGGCAGGTGCCAGAATCATTGAGCTAAATCTCTGGCCAATCTTTTTTTTTTTTTTTTTTAAATAGAATTCTTTACTGGTACACTTTATATACAGGTCACAATCACACTCAATTTTGGGGAATTTGTATCAGTATATGACATGAGTTAATTCTCATTTTTACTCATATCCCTATCCACCCTACAATCCCCATCCCCTATATACATGTGCTTTCTTTTTCTTTTCAAATCATATTATTCTTTCTCCTCATTACTTTCCCCTACCACTTTCCCTTTGTTTATCTTTTTATTGTTGATGTAAGTGTTCTTTGTATGTTCTAGATACAGTATCCTTATAGTTATAGGACTTACAAGTATTTTCTCCCATTTAATGGATTGCTTTTCATTTTCTTCCTGTGTCATTTAATATCTTCAATTTTAGATTTTTTTGTTTTTTGTTTTTTGTTTTTTGAGACAGGGTCTCGCTTTGTAGTTCAGGGTGACTCTGAGCTCACTATGCAGTCCAGGCAAGCCTTGAACTCAGCAATCCTCCTGTCTCTGCCTCCCGAGTGCTGGGATGACAGGCGTGAGCCACCACACCCAGCATTGTGGTATGTGGTGTTGATTGCTGGTGGGCGTGAGTCTCCACGCCCAGCATTGTATGTGGTTACTGGGGATCGAACTCAGGACCTTGCACTTGCGAGGCAGGCACCAGTACCACTGAGCTAACCCTCCGGCCCCAATTTTAGATTTTTATAAAATATAATTTTATATGTTTCTTACTTTGGTTGCTTATGTTTTTGGTATTAAATCTAAGAAACTATTGCCTAATCCAGGGTAACAAAATTTAAGCCTTTTATTTTTTTGTAGGAGTTTTATAATCTTAGCTCTTACAGTTAGGTCTTTGATCAATTTTGAAATAGTTTTCTTAAGAGTTTAAATTCATTCTTTTGCATATGGATATTCTGGTTTTCCAGCACTATTTATTAAAAATGTTCTTTCTTCACTGATGGGTTTGATATCTTGTCAGAAATCAATTGACCATACATCTATGGATTTGTTTCTGGATTCTCAATTTTATTTTCTTACATGTCTATTCTTATACCATTACATACTTCCTTTCTGTAACTTTGTGGTTGGCTTTGAAAATAGGAAATACAAGTCTTCTAAAATCTACATTTTATAGGACAAGCTGAAAAGACTTGGTTATAGATTTGGTAGAAATCTAATGACCTTGGAAAATTTGGCAAACCTTTGTGTTTCTAAGACTGTGTTGGCTAAAGAATAGCTGTTTTTCTTCCTTGTAGTTTTTTGAAGTTGTAAGAGAAAAAGCACTTTTTCCTAGATGATCCTAGGAGGGTTACTTTTGTAGGAAGGGAGATATTACACATCCACAGGGAGATATTACACATCCTTTTCTCCTGTGACTTGGGGACTTTAGGGGAAAAGAAATATCATTTTTAATTATTGACTTGGAATTATTAATTGTTGCCTTGCTGTTGACAGAAGCCAATAAAACAGAGCAATACATAGTGGCTTTTTGTCCAAAGTTCGTCTGGAGCCACTGTGTTCAATACAGTGGCTATCAAGTACCTGAAACTTATATGGACACAGTGGCACACAGCTCTAATTCTAATACTTTAGGAGGTTTAGGAGGAAGAGTGGCAAGTTTGAGCCTAGGCTGAGCAAATGAGTGACTTAGGGAGATGCTATCTCAAAATAAAAAAGTAATAAAATGTGCTGTTAGTGTAGATCAATGTGAAGGCCCTGGGTTTGGTTTGGAGTGCTGTTAGAAAAAAAAGAAAAGGAAAGAAAGAAAAAAAAATAGAAGAAACTCAAATGCCACTAGTCCAACTAGCAATCAAATTTTAAATTTTAATGTAATTTCAAATATTAGAAAATACTTAAGTATGTTTAGAAGAGTTTGAATGTCATTCACTTATTTTAACCTTTTGATTTTATAACATAAATGCAGATCAAACATTTCTGATGAAAATTGAGAATCATAAAATTTTTAAACTGAGATGTGCTTTAAGTATATCTACATGATATTAAGACTTATTATGAGAAAGGAATCAGCAAGTTAAAGGAATCTCTGGCTTTTACTATCACTCCACTAGACAGACAGGCTATTGTAAAATAGTGTTTTCATGATGAACCCTGATACCATTTCCATAAAGATAATCTCACAGCATAGGAACTGTGGTGACTTCTATAATTAAGACTTAAGGGCCCAATTATGTGGAGGCTTAAATGAAATTAATGGAGGAAAACAAAGACAAAGACTGGTCCAACTGTTGATGAAGTGAGACAGATATACCAGCTGTGTTTCTCTTTGCTTTTTCTGTCCTGATATGGCCTGCTGGCCCTCACTGACTTTCTGTAGCCTCCCTTTTCCAGGGATGCAAAGTTCTGGTTTGTCCAGCATTGAGATTGTTTTTTGAAATGGAGAAAGAAAGCAACCTCTAAGGCAGGGGCTGGCAACCTTTTTCTACAGAGGGTGAGAAAACAGATAAATGTAGGCCTTGGGCACCACAGAGTCTCAACCATCCAGCTCTGTCTTAGTATGTAAACAAACAGATGAGGCTGAGTTCTAATAAAATATGCATGCTTGTGTCATTAGAATTTTATATGCTTTTCTCATGTTAATGAATGTTGTCATTCTTTAGATTTCTTTCCCCAATTCTTTCAAGGTGTAAAAATTACTTTAAGGTGTGCCGGAGGGTTACCTCAGTGGTTCTGGTGCCTGCCTCACAAGCCCAAGGTCCTGAGTTCGAACCTCGGTAACCGCATACAGTGCTGGGCGTGGAGACTCATGCCCACCAGCCATCAATACCACATACCACAGTGCTGGGCGTGGTGGCTCACGCCTGTCATCCCAGCCCTCGGGAGGCAGAGACAGGAGGATTGCTGAGTTCGAGGCTTGCCTGGACTACATAGTGAATTCAGAGCCAGCCTGAACTACAAAGCGAGACCCTGTCTCAAAAAAAAAAAAATTACTTTAAGGCTCTGGGCTGCACAAAGAAAAGCAGGGAAGATTTGGTCTCAGGCCTGGTTTGCTAACCTCTGTTCTAAATTATAAGCAAGACCCAAATGTGGTGGAAATCTGTCCATCTCTTCACTTTCTGCTCTTTACCAGCAGTTGGCAATACTCAGTGCTATTTGAGGATGGGCATTTCAGGTCCCTCCAAATGACAGGCATGTTTAAACTGAAGCTTGTCCAGGAATCCAGACAGAAGTGACTTTGATAGTATTCACCCTCAGGCCTGGGCAGCTGGCTCCTTGTTCTGAGTCCTGAATTTTAAAGGGCCTGCCTGCTATGCTTTTGGTTTTGCTTCACTCTCCATGAGGAGTCCCAGGGCAACAGGGAAGACCCCTTTTGGAACGTGAGCCCCTACTCAGTATTTCAAGTGCTCTGTGATTCTTTGTCCTAATGCCACTTTAGGGTGTGTGTGTGGTCTTTTTTCTGAGTCCATTCTCTTGTACACTGACCATTCAGCCAGCCTGCTTATACCTGAGCCCAGTGGATAGTCAAGGGGCAGTCATGTGCCCAGGTTGTATGCAGGTGGTTGGAGTTTGTATGTGCTGTAGGTGATAGTAGAAAGGGGTTGGTGCTGGAATGGAGGGCCACAGATCATTTACTCTACATGTGTAAGTTCAGCTATGTTCTAAATATAACTCTGACTTCTCAGGTAGTTATAGACTGAAGTATGTGAATGAACAGGGTGTTAGTTTGATTTATAACTTAAATATTTAGACATACAGTCTGTGGGCCTCCATTTGGATCCTTACCTTGAACCCTACGAATGTTAGGGGTGGGGCTGCTTCTGAAGTTGATGTAACTTTGAAATGGTGGTGGGGTAGAGGTAGGGGGGCCCAGTGCTTTGATAAGGTGGGCACATTCTGGCTGAGCAGAGCCACTGTGCATATCTCTTCTTGACTTTGTGCTCAGTGACACTGTATTGGCAGATTGAAGCTGGCCAGGTCAGGGAACTTCATAGCATAGAAACCTGCAAGTACTCAAATCAGAGCTCTGTTTGCTTTGAACCATAGTTGTTAAACATTATCAGGACACTGTGCACTGTAGGATTACCCAGTGTTCACTGACAGATGGTGGTTTATCCTTTCTCTGCCTTGCATAAGTCTCTCTTCCAAGAATTGCATTTTTTTTTATCAGAGAACAGAACCAGAGAAGTCTCATCAGGAGATATGTTCAGCGGGAAAGTGCGACTATTAAGGAACATATTACATCATTTGCGAGATTTTCTGAATTAATTTAAATTCCTGGTGTCCTGAGCCAGGCCCCTGAGTAACACCAAACTTTGATTCTTAGAGTAGAATTCCCACTGAGGTCCACTTTAAACTAGTGCTACTAATTTGGATGAGCTCTGGCATGGTATGTATATATAGTCCCACTCCTTATCTTCTAGATTCAGATAAACATATAAAATGACTTTTATTGTTTTGATACTGAGCATTGAACCCAAGACCTTAAGCATGCTGAGCAAGCATCCTGCTAATCAGCTCTATGTCCATTCTGTAAATGACTTTTATGGTTAATTCCTGGATTCCTTTGCCTGAAAATATCAGTTGTGGCAAACAACAAAAACAACAATCCCCCACAAAGAACCAAAAAACTATTTTTTTCCCCTTTTGTTTTTCATCCCTGCCCTCTGGTGGTAAACACTATGAAGTTCAGGTAGGTTCCTTTTAAGGTCATAGAATTGAGAGGGTTCACAAACTCAGCCATTTCTAGGCACTAGGCAGGAAGTGTAGTAAAGAGTAGTGGCTGAATATGAGAAGAACGGGGATCTGTGGGTGCACTGGAGAATCCATACTCTACTCCAAAAGACAAGACTATTTCTAAACCCTTGAGTATAGAAGTCACAGTTAATCAACATGTGGATCTCCTGTTAGACCTTTGTTGATTCAGTGTTTCAAAGTAGTTCAATGAGTTGCACATAATGAAAAATTTACTTCCAGCTTTTCTCATAAACATCTAAATATTACCCAACTTTTTAAAAAATTGAATTCTTTATTGGTACAATTTATATACATCTCACAATCACATATAACATTGGGGAATTTGTACCAGTATATGACACAAGTTAATTATCATTTTTACCCATATCCCTACCCACCCCCACCTCCCCACCCCCTTTATATATACTCTTTTATTTTCTTTCTGAATCATATTTAATCCTTCCCCTCATTACATTCCCACACCAAATTTCCTATGGAATTTTCACACTCTATAAAAACTGTCATACTTTCTAGATCTCATTTGCATCTACAGGTGTTCATATCAAAGAGAAGATCCAATATTTGCCTATCTGTGATCTATTTATTTCACTTATTAGTATATCCCCAGGTGTCTCCATTTGCACATAAATGAATTGATCTTTTCATTCTTTATGGCAGAATAATACTCCATTTTATAAAAAAACCACATCTTCTTTATCCAGTCTTCAGTTGATGGGCATTTGGTTTTTTTCCAAGATTGAGCTATCATGAACTGAGCTGCTGTGAACAAGGGTGTACATCTGTCTTTTCAACATGATTTTTTTTTTTTTTTGAGACAGGGTCTCACTTTGTAGTTCAGGCTGGCCCTCAGCTCACTATGTAGTCCAGGCAAGCCTGGAACTGAGCAATCCTCCTTTCTCTGCCTCCCGAGTGCTGGGATTACAGGCGTGCGCCACCATGCCCAGCATTGTATGTGGTTACTGGTGATCGAACTCAGGATCTTGTGCTTGTTAGGCAGCCACCGGAACCACTTAGCTAAATCTCTGGCCCTCCAGTATGATTTTAAAAGTTCTTTTGGGTATATTCCTAGCAGGGGGATAGCAGGGTCAAATGGACCCCTATTCCTAGTTTTCTGAGAAATCTTCACATGGATCTCCACAGTGGTTGCACAAGTTTGCAATCCCACCAACAGTGGAGAAGGGTTCCTTTCTCCACACAGCCACGCCAGCATTTATTGTTGGTTGATTTTGTGATAGCGGTCATTCTTTGTGGAGTGAGATGAAATCTCAATGTTGTTTTCATTTTCATCTCTCGAATGACCAGTGATGTTGAACGTTTCTTCATATGCTTCTTGGCTGCTTTGACTTCTGCCTCTGAGAAATGTCTGTTGATTTCAGATGCCCATTTTTGAATTGGGTCTTTAAACTTGGGGAGGCTGATCTGTTTGAGTTCTTTATATATTGTAGAAAATAGCCCTTTGTCTGATAAATGGCTAGTAAATATTTTTTCCCATGTTGTTGGTTGTCTTTTAGCAGTGCCAGTGACTTCTTTTGCTGTGCGGAAGCTTTTCAGTAGGATGAGATTCCATTTGTTGATTTTTTTCTGCTAGTTCTTGTGCTATAGAGGTTTTATTCATAAAGTCTCTGCCTAAGCCAATGTCTCCAAGAGTTTTACCTAGCCTGTTTTCCAGCAGGTTTATCGTTTCTGTTTTAATGTTTAAGTCTCGTATCCATTGTGAGTTTAGTTTTGTGCATGATGAAAGAGATAGGTCTAGCTTTAGCTTTTGGCAGGTTAAAGCCCAGTTTTTCCAGCACCATTTGTTAAAGAGGCTGTCTTTCCTCCATTGGGGATGTTTGCCTCCCTTATCAAAGATAAGGTGGCTTAGTGTATCTGGGGTTGTTTCTGGATCTTCTAATCTATTCCACTGGTCCTCGGGTCTGTTACTTTGCCTGTACCATGCAGTTTTTATCACAGTGGCTTTATAGTAGAATTTTAAATTGGGAATTGTAATACCCCCTACCATGTCGTGGTTGCTTAGAATTGCTTTTGCTCTTTTTGGTATTTTTTTTTTTTTTTTTGAGACAGGGTCTCACTTCATAGTTCAGGCTGGCCCTGAGCTCACTATGGAGCCCAGGCAAGCCGCTGCGAACTCAGCAATCCTCTTGTCTCTGCCTCCCGAGTGCTGGGATTACAGGCGTGAGCCACCACGTCCGGCATTGTGGTATGCGGTGTTGATTGTTGGTGGGCGTGTCTCCATGCCCAGCGTTATATGTGGTTACCGGGGATCGAACACAGGACCTTGCACTTGTGAGGCAGGCGCCGGAACCACTGAGCTAACCCTCCAGCCCTATTCTAGGTATTTTTTGTTTTCAGATGAATTTTTGTATTATTTTCTCTAGCTCTGTAAAGTATAGAATTATAATTTCAATTGAAATTGCGTTGAATCTGTATAGAAGTTGTGGGAGTATAGCCATTTTGATGATGTTGGTTCTCTCTACCCAGGAACAAGGGATATCTTTCCACTTTCTGGTTTCCTTTTCTATCTCATTTTTCAGAGTCCTATAGTTTTCAGAGTAGAGGTCTTTCACTTCCTTTGTTAGGTTGATTCCTAGATATTTCATTTTTTGGGGTGCTACTGTGAAAGGGATTGACTCCCTAATTTCTCTTTCAGTGAGTCTGTTGTTTGTGTAGACAAGGGCTGTTGATTTTTGAGTATTGACCCTGTTTCCAGCAACACTACCAAATTTGGTAATTAAGTCTAGCGGTCTTTTGGTTGAATTTTTAGGATCCTCTAGATAGAGTATCATATCATCAGCAAATAATGCCAGTTTAACTTCTTCCTTTCCTATCTTTATTCCTTTTATATCTTTGTCCTGCCTGATTGCTATGGCCAATGTTTCCAGCACTATATTGAATAAGAGTGGTGACAATGGGCATCCTTGTTTTGTTCCTGATCTTAGTGTAAAAGGTTCCAGTTTTTGCCCATTAAGTATGATGCTGGCTGTTGGTTTCTCATAAATAGCTTGTATTAAATTGAGATAATGTCCATCGATTCCAATTCTCTGTAGGGTTTTGATCATAAATGGGTGTTGGATTTTGTCAAATGCAATATTATGCAACTTTTAAGCCCACATTATATTTGGGCAGAAATCTAACGATACTAACAACTGTCTAGAGAACTTTGGAAAATAAATGATATTTAAGTTACTATGATTTTCCCAGGCAAAGCAAGAATTATTCTTACAACACCCTCAATAGTTATCACCATATGTTTTATGCTTTCAGAATTTCAGAAATGTCTGAGGATGTAGTTCAGTGTGAGAGCGCTTGCCTAGCATACAGGGGGCCCTGGGTTCAATCCCTAGCACCCCAAAACATATGTAGATGATGCAAAGCAATCTTGGGCTTGGTGTGGCATGCTGGAGGTCCCAGGACCTCAGGAGTCTGAGGCAGGAGAATCACTGGGACCCAGGAGTTCAAGAACAGTAGTTGGGGCAGCAGAGAGAAACTCCATCTCAAAAAAGATTTCAGAAATGAAAAGTCCTTTATATTCTTAGGTTCCTTTAATTTTTTTTTTTTTTTTTTTTTTTTGCTTTTTGGAGACAGGGTCTCGCTTTGTAGTTCAGGCTGGCCCTGAGCTCACTATGGTGCCCAGGCAAGCCGCCACGAACTCAGCAATCCTCCTGTCTCTGCCTCCCGAGTGCTGGGATTATAGGCGTGAGCCACCACGTCCGGCATTGTGGTATGCGGTGTTGATTGTTGGGTGTGTCTCCACGCCCAGCATTATATGTGGTTACTGGGAATCGAACTCAGGTCCTTGCGCTGGCGAGGCAGGCGCCGGAACCACTGAGCTAACCCTCCGGCGCAAGGTTCCTTTAATTTTTATGTAATATTTTATAAACAAAGTCATGCAGTATACAGCTTTCTCTCCCTTATTCATATTCTACCCCAATGAAATCCCCTCCTGGGATTGCACCACTGAAGGAAATGGCAAATTCCACTTTCTAATCTGTATTGTTCCTTTGCCAAACACTTAGTGATTTTGTTACAGGACATGCAATATGAAAATATTATATCTCCTAACATGTCAAATGTCTGATATACTGAGTTCATGTTCTCTAAAATTGAAGGATGAATTCTAGGAGAAGTGGAGGCTAAGAGTAGGAAAAGTTTATTGAGAAGATGGCTTTTGAGAGGCACGAGGGGACCTGAATGGGTAGCCAGAGGCCCACAGGGAGCTTGTACAGAGCAAGTAAGGGTAACAGCTGAGATTAATAAGCTTACAAGTTGAGTCACTTAGGTAATAGTGATCCAGTGGGAAACAAGTCACATAACAAGTGTGCATGGAAAGAACAAATATTTCCCTAGGAAATGATGGGTCAAGAGGTCTTTGTCACCCACCAGGATGACTGGTATCCATTTAGGCTTCATTAGGCCCACTGGCTGTCTTTTGAGGAAGAATGCAGGCCTGGTCATTTTGTCTTTATCTTGAGGCCTGGTCTCCAGCAGATGTGTCTGTGGCCACGCTTGTGGTGTATTTTTTCCTTAGTTCTGACTGTTGAGGAACTAAGCCCTATCTGACTATTTACAATTAATACATAACTTAGCTGTCTATAATTATTTTTAAATTTTCTTATGGTACTTTAGTTTTTTTTGTATTTATCTGAGAAAACACACACATCTATATCTATACTACATATCCATGTCTATATCTGTTATAGTTTTTAAGACAGGGTCTTGCTACTGAGCCTGGCCTGGCCTTGAATTCCTGGGTCATTCTCCCAAATCCTTGGGTTACATGTGCCACTGTGCATAGCTCCTTTTTAGTCCTTGTACTTTTTCCCTCCTAATTTGTGGTATTAATTAGCATCTCAGATTCAGCTTTGCTGAGAAGTGGTAATAGTAGGGTCTCCTTTTATTTCTGACTTGAACTAGAATCATCTGTTTCAATATTAACTCTAATGTTTACTCTAAATTTTGATAGGCATACTTTATCAAGTTAAATAAATCCTCTTCTATTCCTAGGTTTCTGAGAATAGCAATTATGAATGAATTATAAATGAATGTTGATCAAATTTTTTTTTGTGTATCTAAGGTGGTCATATATTTAATTTTTAAATTTTTTATTAGAGATATTTTCAAATATATACAAAATAGAGGGAATATTAATCCTTGTGACCTGTCACGTAACTTTTTTTTTTTTGGAGACAAGGTCTCACGTTGTAGTTCAGGCTGGCCCTGAGCTCACTATGGTGCCCAGGCAGGCCGCCGCGAACTCAGCAATCCTCCTGTCTCTGCCTCCCGAGTGCTGGGATTACAGGCATGAGCCACCACGTCTGGCATTGTGGTATGCGGTGTTGATTGTTGGTGGGCATGTCTCCACGCCCAGCATTATATGTGGTTTCCGGGGATCGAACTCAGGTCCTTGCGCTTGCAAGGCAGGCGCCAGAACCACTGAGCTAACCCTCCGGCCCTGTCACCTAACTTTGACAGTTATCAGTGTTCCCTCATTTTGTATCATTTCTTCTATTACTTTGTTGTTGCTTTAATATTTTTTTTTTTTT
>PVIC010037835.1:0-17907 GCA_004025085.1 Thryonomys swinderianus | reverse complement strand
TCCTCCTGTCTCTGCCTCCCAAGTGCTGGGATTACAGGCGTGAGCCACCACGTCCGGCATCTGTCTCCAGTTTTAAAACATCAATCCAGGAGCCAGAGATTTAGCTCAGTGGTTCCAGTGCCTGCTTTGCAAGCACAAGGCCCTGAGTTCAATCCCCCCCGGTAGCCACATATAATGCTGGGCGTGGTGACTCATGCCCACCAGCAATCACAGCAATCAATACCACATACCACAGTACCGGGTGTGGTGGCTCACGCCTGTAATCCCAGCACTCGAGAGGCAGATGCAGGACGATTGCTGAGTTCGAGGCTTGCCTGGGCTACATAGTGAGCTCAGGGCCAGCCTGAACTACAAAGCGAGACCCTGTCTCAAAAAACAAAACAAACAAACAAACAAAAAAACACATCAATCCAGGCCCGACATGATTATAAATCAAGATTTCCACCTTGAACTGCACCAGATCCTGGACAAGTTATATAATCCCTCTAGCTTTCATTAAAGTGGGAACAGTGGTGACTTCACAAAGTTAATATGAGGGTGAAGTACATTACAAGAAATATAGCTGGGAAAAAATGGGAAACAAGACACATTTATGTTCCTAGCAGTAGCCAGGCCAGAAAGGTAAACTGCCTTCCCTGAAGCCCGAGGAAAGGGAGTAGGACCCCTTGACCCCTCTCCTGTCTTTAGCACCTCAAATTTTCCACAACCACTCCCAGAACATCAAGCACTTCTGATCTTTCACTTGGAATCTCTTTTGCACCCACGAATTTCTGAGTCTAATAAAACCAACTAAACGGTAGATGTGATACATGGATTCCAGGTGCCCTAAGTCTTCAAGGGGTGGCGATCTCCTGCAAACCACAAGGCTACAGAGTTCATTCCAAGTAACTGCACCTTCCATGCCCCCCATGGACCAAACAACCATTCAAACAGGAGAGTGATGGCAAAAGCCTTCCTTGGTGGAGCCCATTTCCTGAGCCACCATTCTAGATTTGCCACTAACAGAGTTATTTTGGTCACGTTTTTGAATACCCTCAGCTTTCATTCCTTCATTTTTAACTGGTAAGTAGAACCAGATCATTTCCAAATCTTTTATCAACCTACAACTTGCTAACTCATGTGTTTTTCTAAACATCCAAGTTAACCTTCTTCTAATTCACCCCATGACGTCTTGTTCTGCTATCTTTAGAGTCCTGTGTCCTCGCTTGCAGGGTGTCATGTCACACAGCGCAGTAACCAGGTGACTGATGAGCCAGATGGAAGCATCATCTATCTGCCAGAGGAGGCCGATGTCAGACTTGGAATAAGAATCAGGCTCATTCTTCATACGCTGTTCTCCAGAAACATTAACATGCCCCCTTTGGTTTGTCCACTCACTGATTTACTGGATGACTCAGCCATTCAACAAGCAGGTATGAGGTGGATTGTACCAGGCGCTGTACTGGAAGCAGGGGATTCTGAGGGGCTGCCCTCAGGATGCTCATAGTTCACAGATACGGCCCTCAGATCACCCACCACAGGGCACTATTTAGAAGGTCCAAGCATGTGTGGACACAAGGCAGGAAGCCAGAAAATCGAGATAAGAGGCGTAGGAGGAGATAATTGGTAGAGGGAGGTCTGGGTTGGGGGACAGATGGGGATGGAGCTGGAAGAAAATAGTGCTCCCTGCAATCCTTAGAAAAATCCCTAAGGGTGACCTATTTCCAGGGTAGAAAGAACCCTTTGAAAATTTGAGTTTTCCAGGTGTTTGGCTTTGGAAGGAGTCACAGTGAAAGCTTTATTTATCATCTTGACACCTGCCCACCCATCGAGACACCGCCCCCTCCGGGGCAGCCTCCCTTTCATCTTTGCTTTGATGCTCTCTGGTTTCTGCTGCCTCAACTTGGTCTCTTGTGAGCATGGGGGGGGGGGGGAATGTGGAAACTGAACATGATTTAAGAGCTACAAAATGGAAAGCACGCACAAGAGTAAAATTATTTTTATACGGGTATCTTTGCTGGGAGAATTGCTCCTCTATCGCTCAGACGAAGACAAGAACACAACTCATTTTTCGCTTCCCCATTCCAATTAGCTGCGTATTTTTAGCACGCGTTACATAAGGCTCATCTGCCCAAATCTGTTGGCTTGGGGCCTTTCCTTTCATTTCACTGGTTGATTGACCCGCGTGGTAGGATGACGAGCAGATCGGGGCACGTCTCTAAATAGCCTTCCCGAGGACGGGTGGACGGAAAGAGCTCTCAAGATGAAGTGAGGGTTTGTATTTGGCGTGCCAGGACTAAATCCATCCCTTCTAAAAGGGGAAAGCGGAGAGAACGCACAATTCCAAATCAAACTGCAGCATGTGGATCAGGCTGCTCCGCCTACAACATGCACACGAGGACAGAAGCACAGCTCAGACAGGTGCAGTGACGCGCTGACAGCAAAGCCCCCAGGCTTCCACAGAGGTGGCCAGCCCTGGGCACAAAATGCTCCAGGGGCTCCGTGAGCTACAGAACTGTCAGCTGCAGGATGGTCTAATTCTGGATGTCTATGTACTCTATGCATGAGCCGCAGGCCTTTCCAGGAAAAACCAGACATTTGCTTCGGTGGGAGGCAGGAAAATACACAGAGGAGGACACTTCGCTCTAGCCCCTCTCCATCACTGGCTTTCGCCCTTCTGAGAAGAGCACTTCCCCTCTCTCAGGATCTGCAGCCTTGTGCTAAAAATATCTGCTATCACTTCGATACACAGGGCTGAAGAGGATGAAGATGAGACAAGGGATGTCAAAAAAGGATTATCTTGGCCAGAGATTTAGCTCAGTGGTTCTAGCGCCTGCCTAGCAACCCCAATGTCCCTGGTTCAATCCCCAGTAACCACATACAATAATACCAGGTGTGGTGACTCACTCCCACCAGCAATCAGTACCACACACCACAGTGCCAGCCATGGTGGCTGACGCCTACAATCCCAGCACTAGGGAGACAGAGGCAGGAGGACTGCTGAGTTTGGGGCTTGCCTGGGGTACACATTGAGCTCAGAGCCAGCCTGAACTACAAAATGAGACCCTGTCTCAAAAAAAAAAAAGATAACATCATATTCAAATGTAAAACATTCCTGTTATGAAACTGAACTGTACCCATGATCACAAACCCCAAGTCAAAGTTGCATAGGGCACTGGCTAGAGCACATCTTCCAGGGCTCACATCACTGATGAGCTCCTTACAAAACCAGAGAAAGAAAAGGGAGTCGAGGAGTTTAGTGCTAGAGGTGCTGCCTTGCAGCCTGATGGACAGAAACCTGTTGCCAGGTCCTGGGTTCAGGGAAGGCAAGTATCCACAGACTGGGGTGGCCAGCACCCTCCAGGGACCCTCCTTCACGGCCTCGCCACCTGTGAAGGTTATATAACAGGTTGGTAACAGCAGGCACACCCCTTCCTGAAGCCTCGATGTCTCTAGGACCATCTGAAGTCATGGTGGGAAAGTCTTTATGGAACAAATGAAAACTAAAGCTGTGTTTTTCCTCAACATACATCAACAGTTTGCAATTTTGTGTCTACCTATTTAATGAGATGACTAACATTCAAATCCATTGCTGGAGTGAGATCCAGCCCCGTGGCGAGATCTGACTTCCTGCTGAGCAGCAGCTCTGCAGATGAAATCTCCTCTCTACCACCCTTGGGCCCGAGCCACAGGGCTGATCCCACACGCCGGGCAGTACACGCATGGGGCAGCAAGGACGATGAACCAGGGTGCTGGTGACAGTTACGGCTCGGGGGTCAGATGGGCCTGGATTTCTGTGTCTTGCCTCCAGGGAGGTAATTATTCTGCTCATGCAAGTTTTCAACCATATAAAATGTGCTGCTGCACACGTAGGTTGTATTAAATTAGGTATAGAAGTACTCAGTGCAGGGCCTGACTCAGGGAGGAAGAAGTTTCCTTCTGTAGACTTCAATCCCAGGGAAATCTAAGTAAATCTATTAACCCACAAATTAACTCTCAATCTCCTTTTCCTCTGAACACTCCCAAAGCATATACACAGTCTGTATCTTTCATTATCCTCTGTACAACTCTTTAGCCCAGACTTCCAAGGTCAAATTCTATTTCTAGAAATACGATATGCTGCCTTTGAGCTTTAGGATTCTCTGTCTGTCTGTCTGTCCATTTGTCCATCTCTCTGTCTGAAGATTTCCAGCTGTGGCTGTCCAAGTCATTCACTTAACAATGACAAGAAGCATCATGGTGAAAGAAAAGAAGAAAAAGCGCTGGCTGGCAAATCCTTCTGAATCTTCAGCCTCTGTCTTTCCAATGGACGTAACACCCGCTCTGTCTCCCTCCCAGTTTGGCTTTATGACAAAATAAGGGCACTGGTGTGGGAGAGCTATGTCACCTGCTACCACGCATAAGCACAAGGCCTCCTCTTCATCACCATCACCGCCACCATCACTGCCACCACCAAGAAGGCTGCTACCATTGCTGTCACTATTCCTGACCCTGTCAACATTACCCTGATGACTGCCATCACCCATTACTGCCACCATTGCTGCCACTATCACCACTACCACCACTCCGATTCACAACGAAGGATCCTCACCATGTGGGCCGGCACATAAATCACTGACTTTACTGGCTCCTCTCTGACCTGTGCAATGAAAAATCATGACAGTTCTTTCTTTCTTAAATCTATACTTTTTTTTTTCTTTGAAGAATGTGGTCAGATACAGTGATTGCGCTGGATCCCAAATTGTACATTCCTCCATTCACCATCAACCCCCATCCCTACAACCTTGACCCGGCCCTGGAGGAAGGAGAATTCAAATTTTGCCAGCCAAGCTTTCATGCATATCATTGCAAGCCTCAGCAGTCAGCTGCTGAGCAGCCAACTGAAAATTCATGCCTGCCAACCTTGTCAGTTTTCAACATTTTTTGAGTTATTTATACTACACAAGTCTGTGAGATACAAGTCTCCAGTTTCCCGGGATATAGAAGAAACTGGAACAATATTCTTCTAGAAATTCCCAACCAAACGATTACAGTACTATATACAGGTATGCAAATGCCACAAAGAAACCCATCATTTTGTTCAATTAGTACACACTGTTACAACGAAAAACTCACAAAAATAATGCTACTGAGGCTTTCAATATTCTGTGCCACAGAATTCTCTGATCTGATTTCCCCCCAACTTAAATTACCTTACAGCCCCTGGGCATTCTCCTGTCTGCTCATGTGAAACCTTTAAGGCCTAGTCCAGATCCCACAGGGTGCTGGAGACCTGTCCAGTGTCCCAGCGTCCCGTGGTAACCAAGTGCAGCTCTCTCTCATCAACACCACAGATCTAGCTCGTGAGAACAGTAACCTCAGACTTCAGCTGTGACCTACCTGCAGCCCACAGGTGGGGCACACCTGGCTTGCCTGGGCTTCACGGAGTGAGGAGGAAGACTGCATGTAAAATAGATGATAGAATTAATGTACATAAGTACCGAAACTTGCTTATTTAGAACATTTTTTAATTGTAATACAGGTGTGTCCAACCCACAGGCCACAAGTTGAACATGCCTGACTCCAAATGATCCTTGTCTGCCTGGGAACTGCCTGAGCTCACGCTCCAGAGCTCTTCCCTGGTTCACTGATCTGGTGGGTGGGCCTCGGGTACACAGCAAACACTTGCTGATCTAACTGATGATAAAAATGCAGCTGGCTTAGAGAGGTCAAGTGAAGTAACTGTCAAGGGGATTCCCTTGCTCATGGCAGGGTCCCCAAGAAAGAAGACACAACCTGTGGTGCAAAGCATAGATCTCAGAAATGAGAAAGTAAACATCTTAAAGAATTAATTTTCAGACCTGGCCACCCGACTGTGGGCTCTAGCTATCTCCCTCTCTGCTTCCAAGCCTTGGTAACTTGCCTGGAGGCAGGCCGGGCATCTGGAGGCACCCAGCCCACTCTGCCCAGCATCTTCTCCTTCAGCCCCCTTGAATGTTCTTGCTTTTCCCTCCAGTCCTATCCAGGGACTCTGGTGGCCTCAGACTGATCCTGTACTCAACTCACCGCTGTCCTCATCTCCACTGGCTGATGGCCCCCAAGGGGCCCAGAGCTCTGCTGGGCTCTGCACAACCCTTTCGAGAACCCAGTCATGCCCACTGCTGTATCCACCCTCCACCTACATTCTTTCAGTCTGACTTCTCCCAGCGACTACTCTCTTCACAACTCTTAACAATCACTAGTGTAAATTAAAACACTGAGCACTGTATCAGTCAGTGCCTGAACATGGTCTCACTAACATGTACTGAGACTATTTCATCTGCCAAATGTCTCTGCACACATTTTTTTCTGTATTAATCCTTTTAAATAGCACCACAGCCAGAAAAGGGAGGGAGGAGGGTTTTATACTTTTCCCTAGTAAATTGAATAGCAGCCCACTGCACAGAATGAAGAGTTGGGCTTCATTCTGTTCCAGGGCCCTTATGTACAACCTCTCCCCTATCCTGGTTCCACAGAACACCTCATGCCATGCAGAATGTTTCCTTCAACCCATTCTAAATCCTCTATTTTCTCTTTTTTTAATTGACTTTATTGATACATTTTATATACATGTTATGATCACAATCGACATTGAGAATGTCCAGTAGATGACATGATTTAATCCTCATTTTTTCCCATTCCCTAGCCCTCTACCCTCCATGCCCTGTGCACATAAATTTTTCTTTTCTTTTTTTTTTTTAAATCATCAAATTCTGACTTTGGGCTTTCTATGACATGCCAATATCCACTATTTTCTTAATAACCCTTCTGACTTCAGTCTTTCAGCTTTCATCCTTCTGGTAACAACAGCCTAAGATGAGGATATAATCTCAAACAAAAATAGTCATTTTACTTTGAAATAAAGATCAAGGAAAAGTTAATCACAACTGAAGTGTCAGGCCGAGAGTAAACAGCCAATCCTCGTGCCCATCCCCTACCCGGAAGGAAGTGTTCAAGTGAAAGTTCCTGACACACATAGGGCCATGGAAGAGAAGGAAGAAGTGCTTGCTGGGTCAGATTCCTTTGGTTTTTGGGAATCGAGGATTGTGGAGGGGAGCTCACCCATCCTCTCCACCTCTTAAATATCTGAAGGGGTCTAGAACGCAGCTAACTTGGGCTTAAATGTTGATTTATTCACACCTTTCTCCTGAAAGTTTCCTGTAACCGCCTCTCTCCGCAGTGCCAGTCACACCCAGGAACAGTCAACTCTGGTCAGCTTGGTCACCCCCACATTCCTGCTGCATTCCAAGCTCCTTGGACCACTTCATCTCCATCTCCGTGGCTGACATTTCCTCTCTCCTTCCCTCAGCTCATAGAAATCCACCCTCCAAAGCGAGCCGGCCTACCCCCTCCACGCAGCCTTCCCACCACCTCAAGGCCCCGCCCTCCTCTCCCATGTCACCAAGGCTGGACTGGGAAAGTTTCCACTTAATTATACACCTTCACATACTGTTTCACAAGTGGTTTCTCAGCTCCTCGTGGGATCACGTGGCTTATACCTCTGTATCCAGCACATCACCTAAAAGAGGGCTGAGCACACACACAGGTGACAAATACATTTGGTTGACAGCAGTGTCTCTGAGCTCTGCCCTCTCTCACAGGCTGGTCACGAAGGACAATGGCAGGCCAGTCATACATCCTCTTGGCCTCATGGCAAACCTTTTCTGCCGGAGGAAGAATTCCAACCCCAGGCCCCACTCTGAGCCTCAGGAATTGGGCTCACGCTTTTCCACGTGGACACAGCCTTGGGCATAAAAACATTTGTTGGCAGTACGACTGGTCAAAACCCCGATTACCTTCCTAGGTCCAGCTCTGGAAGGTGCCACAGTATGTCACAGGATCAGCCCAGGGGTCCAGGGGCTTATAAATTCACATTCTCCAGAATAATCCAGCAGGACAGTGTTTCTTTCCTACAGGGCCTTTCCACCATATTCTCTGCTCACTGCTCTGGCTATTCCCCCCCATAAAAATAAACAGTCACTTGGAGGAAATTCAAAAATACCATTTTCTTCCCCTCTGTCACAAGCACAAAAGCTCAATTTCTATTTCTTTATCCTGCTTCACTGAAGATCTTGGGTATTTTCTCCTCTCTTATATCCTGAGAATCATCGAGCCTTGTAAAACCAAGAAGATCAAAACCTGATCTTCTGTGCACTTATTTCTAACAACTAAGATGTGAAGAGTGTCCCTCCAGTTACAGAGATTTCACCTAACATCGGAGCTGTGCGAAGAGAGGTCTGGCAGTGCTCTGGTGCTGGAGCACATCCCTGGCCTGAATGAGATCCACATGCTAGCACCACAGTCTCAACTCCACGATAATCTCCAGGCAACCAAAAGCCAGCTGCTTAGCAACAGCAGCTGGAGGATCAGCTGCATGTCTCTATTAGAGCACTGCTCTGGCCTCCTGATAAGCAGAGGCCCGGGAGGGAAGCGCCCTTGGCAACCACTACCAGGCACAGCCTAGGCCACCTGGGCTCAGGTGGGAACAGCCTAGAAAGGGAGGTTAGTAAAGACAGTCAGTAGGAGACAGATTACGCAGAAGTTAAAGGAGCAATTCACAACAGGTACTAAGCCAAGGCCCTTCGTGGGGTCTCCAAGGCCCTTGCCTCTCCCTGTAGATGCTTCTCCCTGCTATGGATGCTTTGATCCTGAAGGAATAAACGGTTTGGCTTTAGAAGCCCATCAGCTGACACCTGAGCCAATGCAACCAGTTGCATCTACAGGTTCTATACCTACATAGTCAACCAACTGCAAATCGAAAACTTCAAAAAAAATTGTACCTGTACTGAACACTCACAGAATTTTGTCATTATACCCTAAACAACAGAGTACAACTACCTAATAGCATCTGTTATGTTAGTAATATAGTAACCTAGAGAAGATTTAATATACATGAGAGGATATGTATAGGTTATATGCAAATATCACTGTTTTATACAAAGGACTTCTGTACCCACAGATTTTGGTATCCACAGGGATAGGCAGGCTCCTGCGCTGAGTCCCAGTGGATATGGAAAGGTGACAATACAAAAATTTTGAAGCCTCCAGACCAGTTCTTTCCAACTGAGCCAAATGGCAAGTACAACAGGAATGCTAAAAATGAATTCTGAAGTTACTAATGAATTTTTTAATTGAATTCTTTATTGGTACATTTTATATACACATCACAATCACACTCAACATTGGGAATTTGTACCAGTATATGACGTGAGTTAATTCTCATTTTTACCCATTCCCCTACCCACCCCACAAGCCCCTCCACCCACTATGTACATGCTAATGGATTTTTATGGAACTCAAGTCTTCCCAGATACTGTGGGGGATGGAAATAAAAATACAGGATCAGATAAAAGATCAGATTGTCACAGCCCAGCTCTGGGACCATGAAGAGTGCTTCCGGTGTCTCCTTTATAACAAGGGACAGTGGTGCCTACCAGGTCACCCCAGGGCTGTTGTGCAGAGCAAATGAGAAAATGTGTGTCTAGTGGAACGTCTGCCTCTCCGTAGAGCTGCGGTATTAATATGATAAATCAAGGTATCTCCCCTAGAAAGGTGCCAAAGAGGATGAGACAGATACCAGGGAATGAGAGTAGGAAGCTGCATGGCAAAGGCTGCTCAGGCTGCAGGAAGAGGGATCAAGAGGCTGGGATTTTCCTAGTGCCCAGTTTACCAAGTTTTCACTTGACAGCTGGGCAGGGGAAAGAATGAGAAAAGCAATTCTCACTGAGCCAAAGGGCTCCTCAGGGACAGCACCCTTAGAGTACCTCTTAACTGGTCTGTGTCTTGAGCCAGTTCTACGGATTTTAATTATCTAGGCTGCAGCGATCCCCCAGAGTCAGAGATAACCTTAAATTGATGTCAACAGAGAGACACTCCTGCCATCTCCACTGATGATCTTTCAACTTGATCTCCCAGGGGAATATCAGCTCATTAGCAACTACATTTGTACCATGAGACACATGGAAGAAAACACAGTCCATGGAGGAAGAATCCCCTGGTGCAGAAAGTGTTTGTTCTTGTGATTGCAGAGCTGTTGCCCACCTATAACCTCAATTGAGTTTTACTTCCTTTTCCTCAAATAAGGAAGCATATGGAGAAATATTACTTATAATTATATCCTGGGCACTAAATATCACAAACAACTCAGAAACCAATTAAGCACCTTCATTTATTAGACATACAGATTAATTCAATTTAAGGAAATAAATATGTATTGAGCCCTTCCTATAAATCACCAGGCAGAGATACCAAAATGAAGTCAATATCTGACTCCCCTCAAAAACTGCACAAGAGGGTGACAGCCAGTGCCCTCTGCCTGTGTCCTATAATGGCACATGTGGGAAACTGTATCAGCATATCACAGAAACTCCAAGCCAGAGACAGCTGGCACAGGGATCCATCCGGTCTCTGGCCACCTTGCCAGCCTTGGAGAAACGATCCACCTACTCAGTGGCTGAGTTTCCTAGTCTAAAAAAATGGGGAAACAGCTGGGCGTGGTGGCTCATGCCTGTAATCCCAGCACTTGGGAGGCAGAGACAGGACGATTGCTGAGTTCAAGGCTTGCCTGGGCTACACAGTGAGCTCGGAGCCAGCCTGAACTACAAAGCAAGACCCTGTCTCAAAAAAAAACAAACAAACAAAAAAGGAGAAACTGATAATGATTGGGTATTGTGGGATGAACTAGCTAAGACATCCAAAACCTCTATGATAGTACCTTGCACACAGCCAGCTATTATTATTTTCCCTGTTTCTTTATTTTTAATTGAATTCTTTATTGGTACATTCTATATACAGTTCACAATCACACTCAACATTGGGGAATTTGTACCAGTATATGACATGAGTTAATTCTCATTTTTACCCATGTCCCTACCCACCCACAACCTCCCACCTCCTATATATGTTATTTTTTTCTTTCTAAATCATATTTATTCTTCCCTCATTATGTTCCCCCACCACATTCCTTTTGAATATTTCCTATTTTACAATATCCGTCATGCCTTCTAGAACTCATTTACATCTACAGGTTCTCATACCAGAGAAAAGATACAGTATTTACATATCTGGGATCTATTTATTTCACTTATTAGTGTGTCCTCAAGGTGTATCCATTTGCACATAAATGAATGAAACTTGCTATTCTTTATGGCAGAGTAATACTCCATTTTATTAAAAAAAAAACACACACACACATACATCTTTATCCAGTCTCCAGTTGATGGGCATCTGGGTTGTTTCCAAGATTGGGCTATCACAAACTGAGCTGCTATGAACATGGGTGTACATATGTCATTACAATGTAAATCTTTTAATTCCTTTGGGTATATTACCAGAAGGGTCAAATGTCAAATGGGACCCCTAGTCCTAGTTTTCTGAGGAATCTCCACACTGATCTCCACAATGGTTGTACAAGTCTACAATCCCACCAACAGTGGAGAAGGGTTCCTTTCTCCCCGCAGTCTTGCCAGCATTTATTGCTGGTTGATTTTGCAATAGCAGCCATTCTTTGTGGAGTGAGAAGAAATCTCAGTGTTGTTTTCATCTGCATCTCTTGAATGACCAGTGATGTTGAACATTTCTTCATATGTGTCTTGGTTGCTTTTACTTCTGCCTCTGAGAAGTGTCTGTTCATTTCAGATGCCCATTTTTGAACTGGGTCTTTAAACTTGGGGGGACTGATTTGTTTAAGTTCTTCATATATTCTAGATAGTAGCCCTTTGTCTGACAAACAGCCAGTAAAGATTTTTTTCCCATGTTGTTGGTTGTCTTTTAGTGGTGCCAGTGGTTTCTGTTGCTGTGCAGAAGCTTTTTAGTAGAATGAGATCCCATTTGTTGATTCTTTCTGCTAGTTCTCGTGCTATAGAGGTTTTGTTCATAAAGTCTCTGCCTAAGCCAAAAGAGGAGCAAGACAAACCCAAAGCTCGTACTAGGGAGGAAATTATGAGGATCAGAGCAGAAATTAATGCAATGGAGACAAAGAGAACAATACAAAGAATCAATGAATCAAAGAGATGGTTCTTTGAAAGGATAAATAAAATTAACAGACCCTTAGCCAACCTTATCCATGTTATTAGGGATGAAAATGGGAAACCACCATAGATCCATTGGAAGTCCAAAGGATAATAAACACGTATTTTGCAAATTTTTACTCAAAAAAGATGGAAAATCTAGAAGAAATGGATATATTCCTAGACACATATGAACTTCCAAAGCTGAACAAAGATATAAAAATGTTAAACAACCCAAATCAATCTGTGAAATTGAGAATGTAATTTAGAAAAAAAACCTACCAACAAAGAAAAGCCCTGGTCCTGATGGCTTCACTGATTTCACTGCTGAATTCTACAAAACTTTTTTTTTTGAGACAGGGTCTCGCTTTGTAGTTCAGGCTGGCTCTAAGCTCACTATGTAGCCTAGGCAAGCCTTGAACTCAGCAATCCTTGTCTCTGCCTCCCGAGTGGTGGGATTACAGGCATGAGCCACCATGCCCAGCACTGTGGTATGTGGTATTGATTGCTGGTGGGCGTGAGTCTCCACGCCCAGCATTGTATGTGGTTACCAGGGATCAAACTCAGGACCTTGCGCTTGCAAGGCAGGCGCCAGAACCACTGAGCTAATCCTCCGGCCCTCTACAAAACTTTTAAAGAAGAGTTAATGCCACTGCTTCCCCTGTTTCTTTTAAGAGAACTCTATTAAATCTCTATGCATTCACTTTTTTCTTTTTTGGTTTTGAGGCAGAGTATCCCTTTATAGTTCAGGCTGGCCCAGAGCTCACTGTGTAGCCCAGGCAAGCCTTGAACTCAGCAATCCTCCTGCCTCTGCCTCCTGAGTGCTGAGATTACAGGCTTGAGCCACCAAACCCGGCATTTGTGGTATGTGGCATTGATTGCCAATGGGCGTGAGTCACCACACCCGGTATTGTTGTATGTGGTTACCTAGGATGGAACCAGGGTCCCTGTGCTTGCTAGGCAGGTGCTGGAACTACTGAGCTAAATCTCCGGCCCTATGCATTCACTTTTATCTTCCACAAACC
Organism: Thryonomys swinderianus; assembly: GCA_004025085.1. Classification (NCBI taxonomy): domain Eukaryota; kingdom Metazoa; phylum Chordata; class Mammalia; order Rodentia; family Thryonomyidae; genus Thryonomys; species Thryonomys swinderianus. The sequence goes on along the minus strand of PVIC010037835.1, from coordinate 4,877 downwards.
TTGAACAAGTCTCCGTCAGAGGTTGGAGGAATTGGGAGCTCCTACCTTACACATCAGGGGTTGGTCTGCTCTTCATGAACTTCAGGAATTCCACTAGGGCCTTACTGGGCAGACCAGCCACTTCCCCCACAGCCATGTGGCCCACACTGTCCCCTTAGGTTCACTGAAGACTGCCACATAATCTTGTAAGAGTGTTTCACAGGTGGACCATCAGGGAAGGAGCCAGCTCTGGGTGTCCTTGACCCCTGCAGAAAGCACCCTCGCCTCATGGCTGCAGCTTTTGCTCCCTCAGGAGTGACAGGCTGAGCGCCTGGCTGGTCCTTGTTCAGGCCTGGACTACACACAGGTGCCCGGGTGGGGGAGCACAACTGGTTGATTTATTACACAACAGCTCTGAGGTACAAACTGCATGCTGTAAGTTCGCCCATTTAAAGTGCACTACTCAATAGCTTTCAGTGTGGTCACATGTTAGTGGAGCTATCTCCACAGTCAGCTCTGGAACATTTTAACCACCTGGAAGGGAGACGCCTCAGCCTTCAGCTGTCTCCACCCCACCGTTTCCACTCCGCTCTCAATGCCATCACTTCTGGTTCCTGTGGATTTGGCTGTTATGGACATTTCAGACAAGCAGAATCATATGCTACGTGTCTTCATTTACTTAACAGAGTATCTTCAAGTTTCACCCCGGGCAGCACTTCCTCCTTCTCATGGCATTGTCATATTCCATGGCACGGACTGTCTATTTCATTTTACATGCCACAGGTCATAGACTTGGGACTGTTTCCGCTTGAACCATGAATACTGTGAACATTTGTGCGCAAGTCTCTGCATGGGCCTGTGCTTTCACATCTCCTGGCATTACACCTAGGAGCAGCACTGGTGGAGGTGGGGCAGAAGGTGGACACCTTCACTTTACCCCCTGGCTGTTCTGGGTCTGCCAGTCAGCTTGGAGATCACAGGCTAGGACAGGAAGAGGAGCTCTGACCGCCTCCCAGGCTCCTGAGTGCTGATGACTTCTTGTCTGTGTGTTCTCAGGTCCTAGAGGGGCACCTGCCCTTCTCTCTGCCCTCTGTCCACCCCGTCCATCTCACCTCATCTCCTATCCCTGCTGTTGTTTTTGAACATGCTAAAGTGAAACCAGCTGTCTCCATAAAACAATCTTGCATTATATGCACCTTACCAACCCCATAGGGGCTGGCCTCTGGCCCAACACCCTCCCTCGAGGGCTGTCCCACCCAGCTGGGGTGCCCCAGTCACCACCATCTCCTGCCAGTTCTGCCAGGCTGCCTCTGAAGGACTGATACATTAGCCAGCCGGACCCACAAGCGGACCCACACAATCCTTCCTACAGCCCAGCCCATCGCGACCTTGTACCACTCTCTGCTGGCACCAACCTTGTGTCTTGGCCTGAGGACTGCGATACTTTCAACACTGTACATATATTAAATTATTTTCATCATAATATTATAAAGGAACATTAAAGAAAATCTGGTGACTGATGTGTGGAAGAAAAATAATTCAAGACTCCACCCAAAAGCAACAATGTTGGTGTTTTGAGTTATTTCTGAGCTAGGGGGCTGTGTGGGAATGTCATGCCACAGGCATGACGTCATAGTTTAGTTCAGGTTTTCAGTTCTGCCCCTCCTCCGTTTCCCTCAGAAAGGGCTCTCTCCCTGAGGCAGGCCCTGTTTGACAGCAGAGAGGAAAATAACCGCAACAGTGCTGGTCTTCCATCTTCCGCAGCCCTCTAGACACCACTGTCTTGCAGGACACAGACTAGAGGACAGGCACCGAAGTCCTGCTCTTTCCACTCTCCTATCGCTCCGTCTGACAAGCTCGGACGCTCCCAGGCTCCCGCATCTCACCCCCACCCTTCGGGGGCTACTACAGAGGACTCCAGCCTGCTACTCCTGTATGTGCCTTTTACTTCCAGCTGGTGGACAGATTGGTTTACTACAAGCAACCATGAAAGCTTCAGGGATTTGGGTTGAATGTGAATCATCTGGTTTTACAGCAACTATAGAAACGTAAAAATGATTTATATGGTTGCTTTTCTCCTCAAATTGCATTTATTGTTCTGAACTCTTTGCTGGCCCTTAATCCTACATAATCTCTCACGGTTATCATCCAGGCCTGCACGGCTGTGCACATGGGCCTTCACACAGGGATGCTGCTCCCTCTGCCTTGGCTAACACTTCCAGGTGCTTCTCGATTCTGCTCCTATTCTTGTTGCAAAGTGTGAGTTGACTAGAACAGGCCTCATTGCAAACATGTAGCTGGTAACGCTGCTTGGTACAATGAACGGAGTTTAGCTAAAAATAGACAACTGAGTTAAAGTTTGGGGAAAGAGTGAACTTAAAGCCCTGTTCCAGACTAGACTAGAGACAAAGCTGAAGCCCGCCACTGCACATGCTCCCTCACAGGGGCAAAGAAAGGTACCACCTGCCCCTTCTCCACATGTGCAGGACATTCTACCTGCCGTAATGAAGGTGTGGAGAGCAAGTAACGGGGCTTTTTTGTGTTTGGACCATACACTCCTCTAAAAGCACACCCTAAGAACCAAGATTTCCAATCTGGTTAAAGTAATACTCAATTTGGGAGAACACAGAAATTGCCCAAATAAAATGTTGTTACTGTCTATGTTGCCCAGTGAGAAATTTCCTTTGTGCATAAAGAACAAAAGGACCACCCTCTCCTGTTACAGCATACTACATTGTAGAAAATTTTACAGGAAAAATAAGCATCAGTAGAAAAGATCAACACAAAGTCCTTCTGCGTCTGCAGAATTGCTCTCCTGCAGTTATTTCTCACCTGAGCCCCAGGCCACCCTCACTCTCTGAGTCCTACCCTCCCTCCGCCCAGCAAGGGACAGTGTCTCACAGACACATCAGTTATGTGTCACCGCTTTTCTCCCTGATGACAGTTCTGTCTTGAGAGGCTGCAGACGCTCCAGGGTTCAGGGTATGTGAGGGTGTCACCCTCCTGTATTCTCTATCAGGTTTTTCCTAATCTATTTGTGTCTTTAGCCACTCAAGGGCACATGTAACCAAGCGCGCGCGCGCGCGCGTGCGCACGTGTGTGTGTGTGTGTGTGTGTGTGTGTGTGTGTGTGTGTGTGTGTGTGTGAAATCCCTGGGGAGACTTGAACCTCTGCATCCACCTCTCGGAGGCCTCAACACCTTCCGTTTGTCCTCTGCTGGCTCCTCAGGTAGAAAGAACTTGCTCCTGGAGTGCCGGAGGGAACCTACATCTCCTATGATGAAAGGCTGGTTTTTTAGGGTTCACTGGAGCGTTAGCAAATTTGAAAATACTCAATAGCTGATTCCGGCTCTAATTAATATTTAAAACCTTTCTTCTTGCGAATTCATGACACGGATCTTAAGGATGTGCTTAGAGGTTAACAACAGATGTGCTGGCTGAACACTTTAAAAATCTACTTATTCCTAAAACACCAAAGAAAAAATAAAGATTTGCTGAGCAAAAAGAACAGCATGCCCTACTCCTCCATTACTTTATATTATCTTGCACAGAACTTCAGGCATAGGAATAGAACAAAAAAATCTCTTCGGTCTAAAATACACTATGGTAAAGCTAAGCAAAGTATATTTTCGTTGCTGATGTTAAGGGACACACAGAATTTTGAGGAGGGGTTTCTTATTGGGCATGCATGAGTAACCCCCCAACACTGGGTGCTCCTGGACAGAATTCACAGCACACATTCTTTCCTGTGTATGCTAAATCGATAAAAACAACCTTTGAGGACTGGAGATTTAGCTCAGTGGTTCCAGAGCCTGCTTTGCAAGCGCAAGGCCCTGAGTTGGATCCCGGTGACCACATACAATGCTGGGTGTGGTGACTCACGCCCACCAGCCATCAATACCACATGCCACAGTGCCGGGCGTGGTGGCTCACGCCTGTCATCCCAGCACTCAGGAGGCAGAGGCAGGAGGATTGCTGAGTTCGAGGCTTGCCTGGGCTACATAGTGAGCTCAGAGCCAGCCTGAACTACAAAGTAAGACCCTGTCTCAAAAAACAAACAAACAAACAAAAAGTAACACTTGATTAATTTCCCATCACTGAGAGATCCCATAGGCTCTTAAAAATTCCTAATCTGATTATGGGTCATTGAGTTTAAAATGAAAATGAGAATATTTGCTATTGGAAGGTATATACCCATCTACCAGTTAATAAAACCAATGCTTGGTAAAGCAGGCCCCTGAGCCAAATAGTCTCACTGTTCAAATGTGGAAACCAAGGCCCAGTCACATCACTAGTACTGGAAGCAGAACTCCCTTCTTGCAAATGCCACATAAGGATCACCTACAAAAGCTTTGGGAGAGCAAAGAGGGCTGGCAGTGTGGAAGACGTAAGATCTGTTTGAGGAACTCTACAGGAGGGACCAAAGCCCGGGAGGGTGAGAGCCATGGGCAGGCAGGGTTTGGGGCCGCCCCTCAGGGAGGGGATTATTATCCCCTTCCCACAAAAGAGTGGTCTGTACGCAGCTTTTGGAGGGAGGGTGTTCACAAAGAGGGCTCTTCAGACATAACCTCTGTGGTGCGAAAGAGAATACCAGCAGCGAAAGCCTGACTACCTGCTGGAAGTACTATAATGGGAAGTCCTCTTCTGGAGTTTTTTTGTTGTCATTTTTGTTTTGTTTTGTTTTATTGCAGTATTGGGGATCAAACTCTCGTCCTTGTGCTTCCAAGGTAGGTGTGGTACTACTTGGGCTAAATCCTCAGCCCAGGAAGTCCTCTTCTGATGCACGTCAGAATAGATCACATCTTAAACACAGCCAGGGGCTGGGGTTTCTGGGGGAGCTTCCAGATGCAGACTGTTTAAACCAATGGGAGGGAACTTGCTTGAGAATAGCCAACTTTT
>PVIC010037834.1:0-17884 GCA_004025085.1 Thryonomys swinderianus | reverse complement strand
AGGAAGGAAGGAAGGAAGAAAAAAGGGAAGAAAGAAAGGAAGAATGAAAGGAAGAAAGAACATTATTTGTCAAGCTTTGATATGTTAGAAAAGTAATGGCCACAATGATCTGAAAAGATTATTTAGATATAGCTCCATATGTCAGGCTCTCTATTCAGACAAAACATTCCAGCAGCTGAGTGTGGTGGAGCATACCTGTAATCCCAGCACTCAGGAGGCTGAGGCAGGAGGATTATTAAGAGTTCTAGGCCAGTTAAAGTTACCTGAGTTCAAGGCCAACCTGAACTACAGAGAAACTCTGTCTCAAAAAAAAGTATTGCAGGGCCGGAGGATTAGTTCAGTGGTTCCGGCGCCTGCCTCGCAAGCGCAAGGCCCTGAGTTCGATCCCGGTAACCACATACAAAACTGGGCATGGAGACATGCCCACCAGCCATCAATACTACATACCACAGTGCTGGGCGTGGTGGCTCACACCTGTCATCCCATCACTCGGGAGGCAGAGACAGGAGGATTGCTGAGTTCTCAGCGGCTTGCTGGGCTACATAGTGAGCTCAGGGCCAGCCTGAACTACAAAGCGAGACCCTGTCTCAAAAAAGAAAAAAAAAAAGTATTGCAATAAATTAAATTCAGAGCAGATATGGAAATCAAGCTATTTTCTATTGAACCAAACAATAAAACATATGCAAAAATTCAAAACAATTCCATTCTTCTATTTAAAAATTTACTCATTGCAATTATATTTATAAACTATATAATTTATGTTATCAATTGATTCATGCTTCATATTTTAAGTTAATTATTAAATACAGATTTTAAAGACAGGTTAAATCTCTCATACAATAAACACTCTATGTAACCTATATTAATTGAGTTTTTGGAGTTCTTCAAAAACTTCTAAGTCTATAAAATGGTGTTGAGATCAAAGTTTTGAGATGTGTTGTTTTAGCACATTATTGATAATCCTATTTATTTTAATTAAATACACATTAGAGTTGTTTGTTTTATTATTTCTAAAAGGAAAAGAAGAAAAAATACGCTCTTTCCTGAATCTGAATCAATAGCATTCAGAAAATTTTAATCTTTCAAAGGCGCTTATAATAACCAGGAGGATGCCATGTATAACTAATTAAATATTGATAAATATTCAGAAGACCATTGCTCAGTAGCTGCTGTTCACAGGTGGAAGAAACAACGCACTTGTGTTTCCTTTTGTATTTCAATTACTGTATGGATTCCCTCTACTGAGGTAGCAACTCAGCAGAAAACTTCTACTTTACTTTGAAAGAATTTGAAATTATGTAGAATATACAAATGCATGTGACCTTTGTCACAGAGAACATCGGTTTCTTTGAAAACCCTTCCCTGAGCTTTAACCTAAAACATTAGCTTGCCATTTTGTGGTTCTGTACCCAGTGACTGAGACACATAGTCTGTGTTAGTTTCCTATTACTACTGGAACAATAACCACAAACTGAGTGATTTAAAACAACATAAACATGCTGCTTTAAAGTTCTGTAGGTCACAGAACCAGCAGAGGTCTCATCAGTTAAAAATTAGTCTTTTTGGCCAGGCTGCATTTCCTTTCGGAGGGAGGCGCAGGACAGCCTGTTTCCCTGCTTCATCCAGCTCCCAGAAACCCAATCTTGGTTTTCAAAGGAAGCCACAGTGCCTGTCTCTGTGCCTTTCTCCTCTAGCCCCATTACGCCCTGATGATACCTCTGAAAGGTTTAAAAGACTCTAATGGTTTATTGAAAAATTTCATCTTGAGGTCACCAACTTACTCATAGATGCTAAATCCCTTTTGCCCGCTCAGGAAACCCTAGGAATTCATATGTGTTCTTCTTTGGAGGACCATTATTGTGCCCATCACACAGGCCAATAAAACAAAGGATCTACTTCTTCATGAGCCCCCTACTTGCACAGCACAGTCACATCGCAGCAGTCCTGTGGAATGGTGAGCAGGAGTTTGTAACTCACGACCATTCTCTCTGTCACACAGAGTCCCCTGAGACATGAGAGGAAAGCACTGACCCCTCTGCAAACCAGTTGTTCACTGGGGAAGCATCAAACTGTTCTGATTCTTGGAAAAGTCACCCATAAGGGTAAAATTATGCCATGGTATTGCTATTCCTATTAACCTCTTCTGCTATACCCTCGGCCCTCATAACCACTGGCCAAAAAAATAACAGGATGGAAAAGAAAAGAACAAACATATCATCGAACAGGAAATCAAATGCAAGAACCAACACCTAATCAGCCACACACCACCCTCTCCATTTCCCATACATACACATATCTGTTATCAGATGACTGAATTCTTTCCTGGTTTTAGCTTAATAAAATTTAGCACCATGGCATTATCAGCATTTGTTCTCTAAAGTTGCATTTAACCTTTCTAGCATGTTTTAAGCAAGTGGATCAGTTATGACAAATCACATTCTAAGACACTGATGACCAACCTTATTGTGAGGATTTGAGGAAATTGCCCCATGATGGAAGAATCGATTTCAGATATGATTTTTTTGGCCTGGTATCTCCATGGTCAAACCAATCCTACTTGAGCAGTAGGAAAACAACACCTGATGTAGTGAATGTGAAGCTGGGAATGACTTTAGTAAAGAAAAGACAACAAGTGTTCAGAGTCCCTGTGAGGGCTGAGGTCTGGGCTGGCCCCCCACTGGAGATTTCTCTGCTGTAGCACCAGGGGAAGTTGACATAAGTCTTAAACTGTAAATGTCCCTCTTGGTGGTCTCTGACCACCCTAGGGAGATCAGGATCCTGGCTAAGTATAGCAAATAAGAGACAAAAGATGTGATATTTATAATCTAATGGGGATTTTAAAATAGAAGTAATTTTCAAGAATATGTTACATTTCCTTTAGGGTGGCAAGTTTAAAGACTTTACTTGGGCTCCCTGAAGAAGCTCATGGAATCTTCCATTCTTCCAATCATCTCCAATCTTCTGCCTGGGAAGACTGCATTGAGAGGATTAGCTCTTTTAATGAGTGAGGTCCATGCCACCATGATTCGATGATGGTTTTAATGTTCTGCAAAAGTTCATGAGCAGGGCCAGAGATTTAGTTCAGTGGTTCTGGCATCTGCCTAGCAAGTGCAAGGCCCCTGGGTTGATCCCTGGTAACCACATACAATACTGTGGTGACTCACACCTACCAGCAATCAGTACCACATAACATAGTGCCGAGGTTGATAGCTCATGCCTGTAATCCCAGCACTTGAGAGCCAGAGGCAGGAAGATTGCTGAGTTCGAGGCTTTCCTGGGCTACATAGTGAGCTCAGGGCCAGCCTGAACTACAAAGCAAGACCTTGTTTTAAATAAACAAAAGAATGAATGAATTAATGTTCATGAGCTGGAGGTTTGGTTCCCAGGGTAGAGGGTGCTATGGATCATTAAGAGGAGGGGCCTACTGGGAGGTGCTGAGGTCCCAGAAGATGAGGCATATGAAGGAAATATTATTTCCTGGGAGCACAGTCTCCCTAGATGCCACTGTTTTGAGAGCCTAGTCTGGCTTCTTGCTTCCTGTTTATAGATGTTAACACTTTCTCCACCAGTCATGTCTGCCATTCATTATGGGATCTTTTCCAAGAGATTTGCTCTTTGAACTTTCAGCCTCCAAAACTGCGAGCTAAATATAGCTCTCACCTTCCCAAATGTAGCTCTTCTCAGGTATTTCATTATAGTAATGAAAAAGAACCAAGTACTTGTTGTCTACAAACTAGGCTTTTCTTTTTTCTTTCTTCTCTTTTTGTTTTTTATTAGTGCATATTTGCCATATGTAATGATCACATTCATCACTGGGGATCTGTACCTGTAAACAGTATGTCTTAATTCTTCTTCTTTCCCATTCCTTTCCCTTTAACTCTTTCCCCTTCCCCAACTACAAAGGTTCTGTTTCCATTTTCCTATTCCATTCTCTTTTTAACCCTTCTCCCTCCTTCCTTTCCTCCTCCCTCCCTTGTTCCCCTTTCCATTTGAACATGTTCATCCGACTTCCCAATGGCTGACCTTCACTTTGCTGCCTATTTATACTTTGTGTTCCCCGCACAAGCGGAACAATGCAACATTAAACTTGCTTTCACTTAACATTACGTCTCCCATCCACTTTTAACAAGAGCATGAACATACTAGACAAGTTGAAGTTAATTCACTTGTGCAACATGTCTGTAAGAAAATGGTCAAAAATTTAAATATAAAAGCAAAAATATATAGTTTTTAAAATAGAAGGTCTTTGTGACTTCAAAACACAGAAAAGCAAAAAGATTGCTTGAGAAACACAGAAAAAGAAAAATGAAAAACTAATTGAATATTAGTAACAAAACTGAAAACCTTACTCTTCACAAGACATTCAGCAAATGAAAAGCCAAGTAATGGAATAAGAAAAATGTTTAATTGGGCCAGAGATTTAGGTCAGTGGTTTCAGTGCCTGCCTGGCAATACAAGGTCCCTGGTTCAATCCCCAGTAACCACATACAACAGTACCAGGTGTGGTGACCACACCTGTCATCCCAGCACTCGGAAGGCAGAAGCAGAATTGCTGAGTTTGAGTCATGCCTACATAGTTTGAGCTATATAGTGAGCTCAGGGCCAACCTGAACTACAAAGTGAGACCCTGCCCCCCCAAAAAGAAAACGTTTAATTATATATATATATATATATATATATATATATATATATATATATATTAGTACTTGAGTCCAGATCACATAAAGAACTTTTACATCTAAGAGAACAGAAAATAAATATTTCATAAAACTGAATGAGCACTTTGCCAAAGACATAAAAATGGCCCAAAAGTACATGAAAAGGTAGTCAATTTCTTTAGTAATCAAGGAAATATAGAATCTGCCAAAAAAAGTATGCACACTTCAGGAAAAGAAAAATAGTATAATGTTTTCTCAGCAGATGGTATTACTCTCCTATGGAGGATCCTAGAGGATGTTGCATATCACAGGAAGCCCACCGAACTGCTGTCACTTCGAGAAGAAACTACAGTTTTTTCTGCATGTGCAGTAATCCTAGTCACCAAAGGCCTCAAAGACAGCCATTCACCACACTAACAAATGCCTCAAAACTCACAGCCACCACATTAAGCATCACTTGTCATTGTAGAGGCCAAAGATAACTCGCATCCCTCTCCTGATGTCTCAGATGTAGTATTAGAGTATTTATACAAGTGTTTTCTTTTCCTGAAGTCTGCGTGCATATTTTGGTGGACCCTGTATAAACTAAAGGCTTGTGATACCACCATGTGCTTCCAAGAGTGTGAAAGAAAGAAAGCCAGCAGTCACTGCCAGAAACCAGTGGCTGGCTCTTTGAGACTTTGGGTTTGGAGAGAACCATATTATTGTCTTTCTTGGGTCCTCTTGCATGTGGCAGACTGTGAGGCTTCTTGGTCAGTGCATTTTAGAGTGTTCATCATTTTTAATACATCTCTCCATCCTCCCATCCATCCATCCGACTGGCTCTGTTCCTCTGACACCGTGACTAATGTACCTCCACAGGATTTCAAGAATGACTCTTCTTACTTTCCTGAAACATATCATGACCACACGTACTTTCTCAAGCACACAGCCTATACACTCTGCATTAGAATGAAATTCAGGACATAACTGCACTTCACTGGGTGTGAGCAATCACAATACTTATCACATAGTGTCATAGGTAAGCTTTGCTCCTTGTGCATCTCCCAGCATATGTCTATATGTCATCTTTAAATTGTGGGTGTTTTTTGTTTGTTTGTTTGTTTGTTTGTTTGTTTGTGACAGGGTCTTGCTTTGTAGTTCAGGCCAGCCCTGAGCTCACTATGTAGCCCAAGCAAGCCTCAAACCCAGCAGTCCTCCTGCTTTTGCCTCCTGAGTGCTGTGATTATAGGCGTGAGCCACCACACCCAGCACTGTGGTGTGCAGTATTGATTGCTGGTGAGTATGAGTCACCACGCCCATTACTGTTGTATGTAGTTACTGAGCATGGAACCAGGAAATTTGTGCTTGGTAGGCAGGTGCCAGAACCACTGAGCTAAATCTCCGGCCCATAAATTATGTTTTGTACACAAAAAAACATTTTGTATGTAGGGAAAAAGTGGCATATCTCTAATCAAAACAGAATAAAATAGGTAATTTTCCATCTTTAGTTTGTAACTAGAGGAACTGAATATAAAGTTATTAATTTAGTGGTTGCCTCAAAGCCACCAATGGGTCCGAAATAAAGTCAGGAACTTAATTTACATTTGCTGATTTTCACACCATTTTGTCTAATTTCCAAAATGCTTCATAATGAAACATCCACAAAATCACTTGTAAGTAATACCATTTCTTTTGTGCTTCTACATAGTTTCTTCCAGGGATAAAGAAGCACATCTATCTCTATTTAATAATAATTGTGCTTTGTACAACATAAATAATCCTGATATCACTATGTTTAAGCTCAAAATATACTGACAACTTCACACTTGGTGCAAGTTTCAGCTGTTAGTATATGAATTGGTCCCAAACCAGAATTTCAGTTAATATCCCATCATTTTTCTTATAAACAGCCAGATAGCTGTGGACCTCAGTGCCTCATTAGAGCAGTTAGCTATATTTTTATTATAAGTTACGCATGTTGACATGAAAAAGCCTGCAAAACACTGACCTTTCTGAGTGCTTGCCTTGCCCCTCTGTTTAAAAGGACTGCTAGGATGAGTGCCACAAACTGAGGGGCGAAAACAGAACCGTGTTTTCTTACAGTTCTGAAGCCTGGAAATCCGAGATCAAGGTGCTGGCAGGGGTGGTTCCTCCTGAAAGATGCTGGGAAAAACCTGGGCCTTGCTTCTTCCCTTGCATTCTAGTAGCTGCTGGATATCCGTGATAGTCCTCAACCCCCAGGAGCATTGCCCCATTTCCATTTTCATCTGTGTGTGTCTCCCTCAGCATGCCTATCTGCACCCTAATTTTCCCTCTGTACAAGAGCTTCTGTCTTATTAGGGGCCACACAATCCAGCATCTTCTTATCTTTTTTTTTGTTATTTTTGTTTGTTTGTTTGAGACAGGGTCTCACTTTGTAGTTCAGGCTGGCCCTGAGCTCACTATGTAGCCTAAGAAAACCATGAACTCAGCAATCCTCCTGTCTCTGCCTCCCGAGTGCTGGGATTACAGGCATGAGCCACCACGCCCGGCACTGTGGTATGTGGTATTGATTGTTAGTGGGCATGAGTCAGAGTGCCCAGCATTGTTGTATGTGGTTACCGGGATCAAACCAGGGACCCTGTTTTTGTGAGGCAGGCAGCAGGACCACTGAGCTAAATTTCCAGCCCACATCTTCTTATCTTTTAAGAAATTCAGTCTGCAGTAATCCTAAATTTCTAAGTAAACCCACATTTTGAGTTCCTGTGGTGAAGACTTCAACATAGGAAGTTGAGAAAAAAAATAATAGTTCAACCCTGAACAACCTGAGTCATCTTTCTAACTCCCCTTAGTGTGTGGTCAGTTACATGCACCTCAGACATCTTCCCCCAGGGCCTCATTACTAAAATTAAAAGGTATTGGGGGATCCCAAGACTACTGCTTGTCCACCTGCTTACTTCTTGGGACCTAGAGATAATCCTAACTTCCAGTTTAGGTCACCTCAGGACCTCCAACCCTCAGAGGGGCCGTACCCTGGAGCTTACTGCTCTTGGCTGAGCAGGTACGTCATGTTGCTGACCCTACTCCTTCCACTGGTCCCTGGGATCCACCCAAGACCTCACCCCTCCGGGCAGGGCAGGGCTTTCCCTTCTCCAACAGGAGGTATGGAAATGAGGTTAGAGGGGCCCTGGAGATAAGGAGCAAAAATGGACCCAAGGTCCTGCCTCATACACCTATCTCTTCCTAGCTCCTCTCTCTGAGGAGCAGGGCAGGTCACCCAGGCCTGTGTGATGTGCCCGTGCAGACCTCCCCACTCTCAGCTCTCCCTCTGCCCTTTCTTCAAGCTAAACCGAAGTTCCTCATGTGCCTGGACCCCACTCTGGCATCTCCTCCTGATACTGCACCCTGGAAAGCACGATGCTGCCATTCCCACTTGGGTGCCCCCACTCTTTCTATCCCCTTAGATGCTCCTCCACACCTCCGAGAGTACACTGAACTTACTTTGCACAACAAGCCTGTCCTGTCATCACCTGACTACGTGTTGGGTCCCGCCCCTGTGCCCAGCTCTATGAGGGCAGACAGGATGTCATCTGCCTGCTGCTCACTCCAGGACCCATCTCTCTGTTCCAACCATGCTCATTGCCCGGTGATTACTGTTGGTGAATAAGTCATTACACGGTGTTCACAGATGGCCTTCAGCTTGTGGTTTAAGAGCACTTAGTGACTTTTGGTTTGTATTTAATGTCTTGGCTTCCCATGATTTTATTTAAATGCCTTGTTTGAGAAAACCTTTCCTCGCTGGTAAATAGTTCACAATTAGTCTCAGGGTGCCGGATTTGGAAAGCAGCTCGGAGATCTTAGGGGCGATAACTCCTTTGGTTTTTAAGCTGACAAATAAGGTCCAGGGAGATGGAATGATCAGTGAAAGTCCTTCCAGCTTTTGACAGGATGGAGCTTGAATCTCCATTTCTCTCCCTTGTTAGCACTACCTAACTCTGTTTCTGGGAAAGCACACAGGCTCCCCAAATCCACATTATGCTCCAAGTGATCTGGGCCAGAGTCATGCCACTGGCTTCTGTTGATTTTATCTGCTATTCCACAGGCCACCTTCCCTTAAAATAAACTACTCAAAATGGCATGGCAGACAGATACACTTCTAATGTCATTCAAATAATGCAATTCAAGCTGTTTTCCCCAACCTTCAATTCTCTGGCTTCTACTGCCCTAGGCTCCTTTTAAATGCATCTATTTGTCTGTAATTCCAATAGGAATTTTTCCATCTCTGGACTGCAGAATTACTCCCATGTGCATGTTTATATCAATGTGCAATCAATCAGAGTTTGTTCATTTTAAAATAGTTTTCTTTTTAAAGACCAAAAACCATTTTGCACATTTCTTCCAAGCTCTAAGTTTTGAATTGCTGGTTCAAATCCATTGGTCACTTTAGAAGGAAATTAACAATCTTTTTGATTGCAGATCAAGATTTTCCTTTCTTATCATAATTGCTATTATTTTATTCTGAATTCAAAAGTATTCTGGTGCTATAGAATTATAAAACAACAGTTTGGTAATGAGTTTTATATGAATTGCTGATACATAGCAGGGAGAAGGGACATCTGAGAAAATGGCTCTTCTAAAAAGAGCAAAAGTTGAATGAGAATTCACAATAAAATACAGATGTGACCAGAATACATTATACTGGTGCAATACTGTGATAAAAATATTCAGCATCCCTGTGTAATATAAATGAAGGCTTAACATTTAACAGCAAGAGAAATCAATAAAAGTAACACAGTGTTTCTTGACAGGGGAACTTGGAAAATAGTAGCTTTAACAATCTTTGAATTTCTAAAATTTGAGGTGTTGACAGTTGTATTTCTGTGGCTTAGAATTTGATTTTAGCTTCAGCCATAATAGTAGAATGACCTACGAACTACTAAGGCAGAGTAGAGAATCTAGCAGGACAAAGGCTTCATGAATACAGGACAAAGCCCCCAAAAGAAAACAAAGTCAGCCAGGCCATGGTTTCTCACTTGAAATTATTTTTTTAATTGAATTCTTTATTGGTACAATTTATATACATCTCAAAATCACATATATCACTTGAAATTATTAACAGAAATTCCACTTGTCAGGTCACTGAATTCTGTTAAGGAGATCCAGGTGTGTTTGCTTCTTCTCTGAGTTTCAAAAAGTCTAATTTTAAGTTTTAATTGTTCTACTAGCAATTTTGAAATATCTTTGAGATATATTCAAGTATCTAAGGTATAATATATCCCATCATTTCTGTACCCTGAAATTAATGAATACATTAACCTACCTTTCCAAATCTTGTGTGTTTGTCTTTTGTTTTTTGTACTGGGGATTGAACTCAGGTCCTTGTGCTTGCAAAGTAGACAGAGTACCACTTGAGTTAAATCCTTATGTTTCTAAATCTTACCTTTATAAATTTTACAATTTATTTATCATTAAAAGATAATTTTAACTAAAAAATATATACATATATGTTTATTTCATTCTGTTTAAAAAGCTGACGTAAATGTGCAGATTATTGGTTCCTTTATACTTTTTAAAAGAAGTGTTATTTAAGATATGTCTAAGACAAATCACCTATCATCAAAATAAACTGAAAGGCTAAAGCTGAAAAAGCTCAGAGGTGGTACAGAGATTTAGCTCAGTGGTTCCAGCACCTGCCTTGCAAGTGCAAGGTCCTGAGTTCGATCCCCCATAACCACATACAGTGCCGGGCACTGTGGCTCACACCTGTAATTCCAGCTCTCGGAGGCAGAGGCAGAAGGATTGCTGAGTTCAAGGCTTGCCTGAGCTACATAGTGAGCTCAGGGCCAGCCTGAACTACAAAGTGAGACCCTGTCTCAAAAAAAAAAAAAAAAAAAGCTCAGAGGTAAGGTTAGGACAGCAAATCTGCTAATTTACAGTTTTTCCACTGTAACAGAAAAAACAAAAAATAAGATAACATAAGATAACATAAAGCAGTTTGTGATGTTAGCAATACTAAGAGTCAGCAATTTGTTGACTGCTCCACGTTCTGCACCATAGACCAACACTACTCTCTAGATATCCAGCCCAACCTTCAGCCCACTTGGATAGCGACACCTGGAATGACAACTCTGTAAACACAAGTCATCCCTCCTCCCATATTGGACAGTTTTTCTCTCTCCGAAACACAATAGCCAACAATCACAACTTAGAGGAGAGATTTCAACTGGCTAAGAGTTTCCAGGGATTCCATCAGTGCTTGACTAGTTCCAAAGAATAAACATGGAGGAAGGACAAGAAAAAGCCACGTTGTTCACTTGATGGTGGCCAGGAAGCTGAATGGGGGAATCTTGCCAAAAATGAAGGGGCAAGAACTCAAGCTCATGCTTCGTGACCCACCCTACCTAACAGAACCGGAAACACGATTCACTAATCCCTAGGTGATTCCCAAGTTGGTGACATGGACACAACCAAGCTTTACCACCACAGTCTTTCTTGCCACATCCTGTATTGACACATGACCTCTCCACCCATATGAAAGAACAAGCCAGAAATCTGGGATTCATAACTCATCTCTGCCTGTTGCATAGACAGTCAATCATGATGTCCCCTGTAGATATTAAAAAATATGTGTATTTGTACAGTACCATGTAAGGTTCAATACATATATCTATCCTATAATGTTTAAATCAAGGGGAACATATCTGTCTCTTCAAGCACTTATCATCACTCTGTGATGAACACGCTTAAATTCCTTTCTTCTAGCTGTTTTGAAGCATAGGTTTCCTCATTATTTTTTGTAGTCATGCAGCCATATGAAAGAACACCAGAATTTATTTTTCCTATATAACTGTAAGTTAATATCCACTGGCCAACCTTAAATTTCAATGTATTTTTATCAATGTTTTCCTTTAAAGATAGTGCTTTTTCTGTCCTGTTACAAAAAGTTTCACTTACCCCAAGTCCATGGAAATATTTTCCTGTGATTTCTTCTATAAACATCATGGTTGTGTCTTTCAAAAGGCCCACATTTTTCTCTGTAGCTTTAGCTACACTAATAAATGTTATAACTTTAGTCATTGTATGAAAAGTCATATGATTATAAAACAAATATTCTTGATTCTCTTTGTGCAAAAATAAGAGGAAAAACAGCCTTGGAGGAGGAAAAGAGGCTTCCCCTGGAGTACATTCTAGTCTTGTGATGCTGAAGTCCTTGCCAATCTGTCTTTCCTGTCAGTAGATCCCCATGGCCTGATTCTCAGCAGGCTCCAGTTCCTTCCACCTAGGGATACTGATGCCAGTGTCTAGGGAGCTGCTGATCAAATTGCTGCCAAAGATGAAGAAAAGATTATGATCAAGAACAATTGTAATATGAAGGCCTTTGTTGAGCAGGGACATTTCCTACATGCTGTTGAAACATTCTCCTACCTCTTCCAAGAAAAAGGATGAAAACTTTTAAATGTGAATCACTTACATAATGCAATATCTAGACCATGTGAAAAGAAGGAACAAAAATATTTTAAACAAAGACAGTTCAAATATATGAACCTATGGATTCTTTCAGTTACTGACAGGAAGTCCCTGAAATCACCTAGGGAAAAATAAAAAACTGAGGATGGAAAACACTGTGGTAAGAGTCCTTGGCACATCTTAGTACCCCTACAGAACTTCTTTCAATCATAGCCTCGATTTTTTTTCTACAAATGTGCTTTGCCACGATTTTGCAGTTGGTTTCTTTCAGATAAGAGTGTTCCTTAGCATTTCTTTTCTTGCAATCACATTTCAAAAAAAAAATGTTTATTTCCATGCTCTGAAAATTGGTAATGTGGCCAAACTCGTCGTCTATTTGTGTTTGCAAGAAATGGAGTGAGACTATTATGAAGTGTGGAAAGGGAATTATTTGCCAGCAATAACATGAATAAATTTAGTCGATTTTTGATTGATGGCAGTGTCCCACTTGGTAAATAGGAAACCAGGGAAATGCTCGTAGCTGGACCCTGACAGGCACTGCAGTGTGAACTACTATATAAGGCCTGCTAATCACAGGTGTGGAGAGGAAATAACTGTTGTCACACAGTCCTAATAAAGACACTAAATCAAAGTTATTTTATTATCTTGATGTTGATGATTAAAATAAAACAGTCCCCTGAATATGAGGAAAGAGCTAAGTTATACAGTGAAAGTAAAACTATGCCCGATAAGCCATCTGATACAAGATCTTGAAAATCTCCAACATTAGCAGGAGGCAAAAATAGGCTACGTAAATCATCAAAACCTAAACAGACCTTCATTTTATGGTCCTTGGGGCTGAATGCTTTCACCTTCTGTTAAACATTTTGCTTGGCTGGGAAAAGAGCACAGTAGCAAAACCTGCCTCTTCCTGACTCCTGCCTGGAAGTGTTATCTCGCGAATATTCAGCACTGACCACAGGGGAGTCTGGCCATGGGCCATGCCTGATAATGGCCATCAAAGGGGTGGTGGGACCAGCAGTGCCCGCCCTGTTCTGTTCCCCACAGTGTCTCTGAGCCTGGGGAGTTCAGAGCCAGTACAAATGGACCAGCTCTGAGCTGTGGTGCCTGAGTGCAAGCCAGACGCTGAATTCTGAATGTGCTGAATAGATTTCCCCACCTGCCTACTGCCTTGTGGTGCTTCCTTGAAGCAGAAAGAAAAACCCAGAGACAAAGGCAAGACTGGGTGTATGGTTTTACACTGGTGACTCTCAGCCCCATTTTGAACTGGATCTTAGAAGGCCCCTGCAGTGTGGCATGGTTCCAGAGAACTAATGCTGATTTCCAAAGACAAGTTCAATATGGCTTTTTAGCCTGTATTTTTTTATCAGTACATATTTACAGTACATGATGGCTACATTCCCCGTGGGGAGTTAGTACCTGCACATCTTGATTTTTTTTCACGCTCTTCTCCTCCCTTTCTTCTTCCCTCCCTGCATCCCTAGATTCCCTTCCCACTTGAGAAAGATCTCTCTCCCTACTTTCCATTATCTATCTTTTATTTTGCTTTTATTTAGAATTTGAGTTTCTCACATAAGAGAAAATATGCGATATTTAAGCTTGTGTGTCTGATTGATTTTGCTCAACATTATGGTCTCAAGGTGCATCCGTTTCCCGACAAATAGCTCCAAGTTTAGCTCTGTAGCAGAGTAGTAATTATTTTCCTGATTTTCAGAACTTCAGGTACAAATCATGGTGATACTTGATTGCAATAGCAAATCTGAAATCTGTTAGGCTGTTCTAATGCAGCCAGAGCGTGCATTCACCTGTGTGGAGCTTTATCGCTTCCTTCCCAGTGGGCTGATGGGTCCCTGTAAGCGCCTCACCTCCCTAATGAACCTATTAATTACCATTACTCAAGCAAAGCTCTTTTCTCCTCCTCAGGCACCCTGAAAACGCCTCTCTCCTCCCTCGGATCCCTCCTCTGGGGAAAGGCTTCTCACCCCCAGCTCTAGGCACCTCCTCCTAGGCCACAGCGCCCGTGAACCTGGCTCCTGAGCCCGAACTACCTGTAGGTTTTTCTGCCTCCCCCACAGAGCCCCACGCTGGCTGGGTGTCTGCCTGACTAGTTTTTCCTTCACCTCCAGTGTCTCTCCCCACATCCCTTGTTTACCAACACACTGCACACAGATTCACCAAGACGTGGCCTTAGCTGGTGTGACGGTGACTGCTGTGTGCCGCGCAGGCCGAGCTGCACACAGCTGTTTGGACAAACACTAGTCTAGAAGGTGGCTGTTGTTTCCCCCATTGTTTCACCTGTGACTATTGTTTCAACTGTTTCACAGGTGATTAGCATGTAAATCAGTAGACCCCAGCTGGGCAGGGGACACTCCTCCTCTATGTGGTGGCTTCCTCTAATCAGCAAAGGGCCTGGGGAGCCAAAAAGGTTTTCCACCGCCGGAGGAGGATTTCTCGGGACTCCAGGGAGAGCCAGCCTGAGATTTCAAGATTTCAAACTTGCCACCTGCTGCCGTCACAGGACCCGGCACCTCTGCAGTCTCCTGTACCTCAGCTGCCTCCTCACTCCTCCACCTGAGGGCACTGCATCCAGTCTTCCGCAATCGATTTCCCCTCCTGGACCGGGACATTCCTACACCTTTGATCTCACCAACCGAGAGCGGGGAGCTCAGTCTGCCACACTCATCTGCTGGTGCTCAGGATCAGTCACCACTGTGTCCTGCCCCCCACATGCCTCTGGGGTTCATTTAGTTTTCTTTGCAGTTAACAAAACCACACACTGTGAAAACAGTCATCTATGTTAGTGACCACCTGGGCCAGTGTCGCTCACTGGTACTTCTATCCTGTGGTCAGTTCTCCATACCAGCCACAGTCACCATCTCTAAAAAGGTGACCTGACTGAGCCATGTCCCTGCTGGCCTTGACAAGGACCAGAATTATACCATGGCCTCTACGCCCAGCCAGCCTGGCAAGGCCGGGCCTCCACTCTCCTGCATAGTCCTGACCTGTGTGCTGTGCCCTTCTCTGTCCGGTTTCATGAGACTTTGCGAGCGCCCAGGGCCTCCGCTACTCTGTGAGGTGCTTGCTTTCATTACAGAACCCCTCACCCCTCCGACCCCACCCTCTACCCTCACTGAGCACGTCTTCTCGTCCTTCTGATTTGCCCTGTAGCTTTGCTGCTTAGCACTTACCAGAACCATTCACTCATTAAATTATTTGCTTCCTAGATGACTCTGTCTTTCTATTACAATGTAAACTCCAGCTTGGTGAAGGTCAGTTTGCTTTTCTTCAGCTTTGTGTCCAGAATTATCCCAGCACCAAGCGTGGGATTAGAAAGTCTAAGGTTACCGCTCTCATTTAATTAGTTTTTAAAAAGAAATCTCAAAATATTTAAATTTAGTAGCCATGAAAGAATTTGAACATGGATTCCAGGGAGTGCTCGCTCTCTCGTGCTGCTGTGGGAGGGCTCGCAGCAATTCCAGGAGCTCCACACCTACCCTTATGTCACATCCAGCCGTTATTAATCATGTCTCTAGACAGTCTCTATTAATTCATTAAATACATCAGTCATACAGATGCCGTTCATACTGATTCACCAACTCAACTTTTTCCAAATACCGAGACTAGCGCTTCCCCATAACTACTCACAGTGCCATGAAAGGGCTTTTCGCTAATCTCCTTCTATCCAAGAGGCTATGGTGCACAATCACTGATTGTTAGCGTAGCCGTTAATCTTTCATTACTTAGCTTTAATTCCAAATAAAAGATTCAAAACTCTGATGCAAATACTCAGATCTGCTGCTGTGTTCTCTGTCTGATCACGAGGGAATTCGATACTGCCTTTGAAGAGAAGGGAGATAATCACGTAGAAGCACCCTGGGTGAGAAGGCAGCCTGTGGCTGGTGAGTGTAGCCTCTGCTTACACTGAGATGGCTTTTATGGCACAAGATGGAAAAAGGAACCCTTCTATATTGTCGGTAGGTATTTCTGCTCACTTCCAGGGGCCCACACATGGCATTACCACAGAAGGATTAATTATTGATTTTTTTTTTTTTTTGCTGCAGTTTATAGTTTCCTCTGTAGGTTTCCTGCAGCTAGAACAGTGCTACATCCCCACTGGTGCAGCTAGAGCCACAACTCAGTGTGAGGACAGTGCTTCCCACCTGCACCCTTGTTCCCAGCAGGCCCTCGGGTCCGTTCATGGCTTGGACCCTCCATCCTGCTGGCCACCAGCTCTGCTTCCGGCGTCCCTACAGCTCTAAGTCTACATTTTATTCACGTTGTTGCTGCTCCCTTCAAAAAGTCTTCCATCTTTTCTTCACGCTGTGTCTTTCTTTACCTTAAATAACCTCGGCTTTATTCACTTTATGCCCCGGAAAGTCCTGTTCTTCCCAGATTTTACTACCAAGAAGTCAAATAATATTCCACATGTGTCTGAATCACTCATATTATAGTGGCATCTAATATCAGAAATAATATATTAAACAAATGGAGCATTTTAAAGCTTTAAGCATTTCAGTAGATTCATTGAACATTTCACAAAGCTACCAACCTCAGAACATCCTTGTGTATCTCAAGCCAGGTGGGCCTCAGGACGTCGGTCAGGTCATGGTCCTTGGGACAAAGGGAGTGAGGAGCACTGAGCCGGTCAAGCCTCAGAGCTTCAGGTTCCGTCCTAGCTCCCACAGACGCAGGGACCTGTCAGGAAGGACGTAATATGAAGGGTGTCCCAACAAGTGCTTTCAGACATGAAAGGCACCTTAGGCAGCTATGACAAGCCAGACCACTTCTGTATAGAATCACTCTGAGGCCCCAGGCAAGGCATGCATAAGACTTGAATAAAAATCTACATATTCACTGGTGATCTGTACTTTTTCTGAGAAGTATGTGTTCATTTAAGTTGCCAATTTTTGATTTTGATTTTTTATTTGAGGGATCTAATTAGACAGACAGACAGATGTTGGTTCTCTGTCTGAGGAATAGCTGGCAAAATTTTTATTCCATTCTACCATTCTGTAGGTTGTCTGTTCATTGTATTGATTATTCCCTTTGCTGTGCAGAATTGACCATTAGAAAAATGCAAATTAAAACAATGCTAAGCTTCTATCTTATTCTGAAAAGAATGGCCAGCATCCAGAAGTCAGATAGTAACAAAAATTGGTGCAGCTGCATGGAAAAAGGAACCCTCCTATATTGTTGATAGGAATGTCCAACCACTAAGAGAATCCATACGAGATTCCACAAACAACATTAACACTAGAAATTCCACTTGACTCACCTGTTCCCTTTCTCAGTGTCTTCCCAAAACAGTTAGAGAGATCTTATTACAGAAATTCATACATATCCATGTTTATAGCAGTACAATTCATAATAGCTAAATCTTGGAAGCGACCCTATGAATAGATAAATGGATAAAGAAAATGTGGCATTTGTACACAATAGATCTCTACTCTGCCATAAAGAAGGATAACTCGAGGTTTGTAGGAAAATATATTTACCTAAAGACCATAATATTAAGTGAAACAAATCAGATACATGAGCTTAAATATCCTCTTATATAAGAAACCCAAAATAGGGCTGGAGATTTAGCTCAGAGTTTCCAGCACCTGCCTCGCAAGCGCAAGGTCCTGAGTTTGATAACAATAACCACATACAACAATGCTGGGCGTGGTGACTCACGCCCACCAGCAATCAGCACCACATTCCACAGTGCCTGGCGTGGTGGCTCACGCCTGTAATCCCAGCACTCGGGAGGCAGAGACAGGAGGACTGCTGAGTTCGAGGCTTGCCTGGGCTACATA
>PVIC010037833.1:0-17903 GCA_004025085.1 Thryonomys swinderianus | reverse complement strand
AGGCAAGCCTCGAACTCAGCAGTCCTCCTGCCTCTGCCTCCGGAGTGCTGGGATTACAGGCGTGAGCCACCATGCCCAGCACTGTGGTACGTAGTACTGATTGCTGGTGGGCGTGAGTCACCACGGCCGGTATTGTTGTATGTGGTTACCGGGGATAGAGCCAGGGACCTTGCACTTGCTAGGCAGGTGCCACCACTGAATTAAATGTCTGGCCCTGGATTTAAAAAATTTTAAGACATAGTCCTGGCTGAGTTGCTCTGACTGAGCTCCAGTTTGGAATCCTCTTGCCTCAGCCTCTGGAGTGCTGAGATTACAGGTGTGAACCACCATGCCCAGCTCTGAAATGTTCATACTTTGCCACTGATTGAACAAAGGCCCTGAATGTGCCAGATCAGATGCCACTGCCTGCTGTGGATAGAACACCTTAAAGTGGCTTAAACAGTAAGGTCGTCTCTTGGTTCTTGAAAGTTCACATCCAGCAGGAAGGCGTCGGCTCAGTCTAGGGCTCCACCCCTGTTTGCTGCAGTTCTGGAGTCCGGCAAGATGGTGGCAACAGATCCAGGAAGGGAGCAAGATTGTCTTTTCAAGTTTGTCTTTTACTGAGGGCCAGGGCTGTACTTCAGTGGTGCTGCACCTACCTGTTGCGTGCATGGTCACCAGTTGGGTCGCTGGTACCAGGAAAAAAAAAAGTATCCTTTATAGTTTTTGTTTCTGGTACTGGAACTCAAACTCAGAACCTTGTACTTGCCAGGCAGGTGTGGTGCCACTGAGCTAAATCCCTGGCCCTCCTTTATTGCTTCGAACTTCTAAAACTGTGAAATGTGGAAATCAGAGAGGCCTCTACAAATGATAAATAAACTGAGCAAGGTGATGCACATATGGCAAATGTAACATGTATATGGTGAAAGTGACATGCATATGTTTATTTGCGGTGCTCAGGACGGAACCGGGCCTTGCACAGCCCTGTCATGCACTCCACCACTCTGCTACATGGGGTATATTTGGAAAGCCGGGACTCACATAACTGCCACCCAGGTCAAGAAAGAGAAACTTGAAGTTTCTGTACATTTCTTATCATATGAATTTTTCTTAAAAAACATCATTATAGGGGCCGGAGGGTTAGCTCAGTGGTTCCGGCGCCTGCCTTGCAAGCGCAAGGACCTGAGTTCGATCCCCGGTTACCACATATAATGCTGGGCGTGGTGGCTCACGCCTGTAATCCCAGCACTCGGGAGGCAGAGACAGGAGGATTGCTGAGTTCACGGCGGCTTGTCTGGGCACCATAGTGAGCTCAGGGCCAGCCTGAACTACAAAGCGAGACCCTGTCTCCAAAAAGCAAAAAAAAAAAAAAAAAAAAAACATCATTATAAGCTGTAAAATGCTGAAAAGTATTATCATTGCTATCACTGCCCCAAATCAACACAAGTACTGTTTGCACCCAGGTGTATTTTGCCCCTGGCCTTGGCCTACCCATTTCGTGTCTGCGTGTGTGAACTTTGTATAATCTCATTTCTACCCAGGATTGAACTGTGGTAAGCAAACTTCCCCAAAGGCAAAACTGTCTCCATCCTGGCACCACTGTGCTTAGGACAGAATAACGAAACTGGCTTAAATTTTTTTTTTTTTTTGGAGACAGGGTATTGCTTTGTAGTTCAGGCTCACCCTGAGCTCACTATGTAGCCCAGGCAAGCCTGGAACTCAGCAATCCTCCTGCCTCTGCCTCCTGGGTGCTGGGATTATAGGCTTGAGCCACCAAACTGGATATAGGTGGTATGTGGTATTGATTGCTGGTGGGTGTGAGTCACCACACCAAATACTGTTGTATGTGGTTACTGGGGATCAAACCAGGGACCTTGCGCTTGCTAGGCAGGCACTGGAACCACTGAGCTAAATCTCCAGCCACAGGTTTAGTAATTATTGACTGAATGATGTTGCCACTGTCTTCCTAGTTAATACATGTGTGCCCTGTGATATTCTTGCTATTAATTTATTAGATATTCTTTTTATTTTTTTATGTTTATTATGTTTTTAGAACAAAATAAATGGATGCACATTAACTTTCCCACAGTTACTGGATTTCTCAGCTGTTTCCAGAGTCTTGCTTTTATGAACAATGTAGTGATGAAGAATTTGGCTGTATAGTTTCCTGTTTGTTTAGACTGTCATTCTAAGATGGGAATCCCACGGTTAAATTATGAGGACAAATGGCTTAGGCAGTTTTTACAAGTCTCAATGTGCGTTATGATGGCGGGGGTGCTGAGGATCACACAAACCCCGAGTCTTGGGCATGCACAGTTCATGGACTAGCCCAGAACTCTTCTTTCCCCTGAAGACGCTGTCTGAAAGGACTGGAACACTTCGCACAGTGCGTAGCGCTGTACCAGTTTCTATACATCCTTGCCTTTCTTTTGTTTTTTAACTGCTCCTGTTGATTTAAACATAATTTTGTAATTAATCATCATGCTTCTTCTTTTTTTTTTTTTGCTTTTTGAGACAGGGTCTCGCTTTGTAGTTCAGGCTGGCCCTGAGCTCACTATGGTGCCTAGGCAAGCCGCCGCGAACTCAGCAATCCTCCTGTCCCTGCCTTCCGAGTGCTGGGATGACAGGCGTGAGCCACCACGTCCGGCATTGTAGTATGCGGTATTGATTGTTGGTGGGCGTGTCTCCACGTCCAGCATTATATGTGGTTACCGGGGATCGAACTCAGGACCTTGCGAGGCAGGCACCGGAACCACTGAGCTAACCCTCCGGCCCAATCATCATGCTTCTTTAACCTCGGTTTGCTGCCACAGGCTGACTGAGTCCTCAATGATATGTGAGGCTATTATTTTGATCATGGTCCTGACATCCCTGTTATTACTTAATGCATAATAAGTGTGAGTGCATTTCAGTCGTACCTTAGCCTCTGATTTTTATCGCTAGCCTATAAATGATAATGCCAGCTGCAGTTATTATAAAATTGTTAATATTGTTCATAGTTTTTATTTCTTTTTTCAGGGCTGGAGATTAAACCCAGAGGCTTATCATTAAATTCATCCTCTGTTCTCTTTTATTTTGAAATAAAGTCTCATTAAACTGCCCAGGCTGGACTTGAATTTAAGATCCTCCTGTCTCAGCCTCCCTGAGTTGCTAGAATTATAAACATGCACCATTGTGCCCAAATTTGTTCATAGCCTTTTCAATTCAAAATGAGCAAGCTGATTTTTTTTTTTTTTTTTTTTTTTTTTGGAGACAGGGTCTCACTTTGTAGTTCAGGCTGGCCTTGAGCTCACTATGGTGCCCAGGCAAGCCTTGAACTCAGCAATCCTCCTGCCTCTGCCTCCTGAGTGCTGGGATGACAGGCATGAGCCACCACGTCCGGCACTGTGGTATGCGGTGTTGATTGTTGGTGGGCGTGTCTCCATGCCCAGCATTATATGTGGTTACCGGGGATCGAACTCAGGACCTTGCGCTTGCGAGGCAGGCGCCGGAACCACTGAGCTAACCCTCCGGCTCTGAGCAAGCTGATTTTTATGTTAGCTACTATCAGTAGCAATACCTATGTTTTCTATAAATGCATCCAGTTACTGTCTGTGCATATTTATATCCATCTTTATTACTGAAAATGCATCAGCCATCCCAGTTGCATAGAAAGCATAACTTTCTATCAATTTAAAATTAATCAGCAAAGGCTTAACTAAAACTACAGTGATCTGCAGAGTGTTAACAATAGACACAAAGTATCTAATAAGCTATGTGCCAAAGTTCAAATAGCCAGTGCCTGAACACCAAAATATCACTGGTGAAGCCTTGGCTATAGCAATGATGAGCCTAGAGGTAACTCCAGCTCTGAGTCACCACGTGGGGTTTAGTTTTTTCAAAGCAAAACATTTATTGATATGTTTGAAATGTAAGAATAACATTCACCAGAGGAAACTAGTACCTGAAGCAATATCTCCTACCTCTTTTTTCCCATCTCCCCTCCCTGTGTACAAAAGCTGTTTCCTTTTTTCCTTTCCTTTTTACTTTTTTCTTCTCTCTTCTCTTCCTCCCTGTGGAGATATCCCCCATCTCAGTGGGGTGATTATTTTACTTTGGGTTTTCTTTTTCTTTATGCTTAGAGCTAACCTAGGGCTTCCTGCAGGCTGAACAAGTATTCTACCAGTAAGGTATACCCCCAGGCCTATTTTGGTTTTTAATTAAGTCCAAAACCGGTCTATTAAAGTATAGGTCTGTATTCACTCCAGTCACATCTCTCTCCCTGTCTTTTGTACTTAAATGTCGCCAAGTTGTTAAGCATCCTTCCGCTCATTCTATTCTGTCCTGTTATTATAGGTAGAAAAGCCAGCTAGACCTGTGTAGGCAGAGAGATAGGACTGGCCTTGGAAGGGAGAAAAAAGCCAACTTGGAGGTTAATGTTGCCAGAGAAAAAAGCTATCCCACCCATGTAGGATAAGTAGCTGTCATTGAGATTTCAAATAGGTAGCCACTAGATATTCTAAAGGGGGCGCCAACCATCTGGGGTGGAGGGCTGAGACTTTAACCCACCTTCCTGGAAAAGAGTCAGAGTCAAAAATTCCTGTTTGTTACTGACTTGATTTCTCACTGGACCCTATTCAATCAAAGTTGTCATATACCCATTGGTTAACTATGGTTTGCCCATTTCTTTCAACTCTTATTGGAAGCTCCCACTTACTCCTTGGTCAAATGTAACCATCCACCTTTTCTTGATTTTATTGGTAGCCCCCTATTGCAGACCTGCCTCACCTCGTGGCTCTGCTCCATAAAAGCCATGTAAAAAGTGAGGTGGGGGGGTTACCCACTTTCGGGTTCCCTCTTCTGTCTCTGTTAAGGCAGAAGCTTTCTCTCTCAAACTTTTCCTACTCAAACCTCTGTCATTCCTAAAATTCATTCTTCAATTTTTAGAGAACACGAACTCACGTTTCAGGTGGGGAGTTAGGTCTTAACTCTCCTGCGTCACTGTTCCGCCCTATCCAGACAGTATCTCTGTAAGTTGCCCAGGCTGGACTTGAACTTGTAATTCTCTGGACTTCGCTTCCCAGACTGTGAGGATTATAGATACATGGCACCACACCTTGCTAGCAGTACTTCTATGAATTTGAATATATGTGTCTATATAGTTATTGCATAAACAAGTTCATACCGTATGTTTTTTTTGTCCTTTTTCTTGGTAGCGGGATCAAATTTAGGACGTTGGACTTGGAAGGTGGGTGCCAGAACCCCTGAGTCAAATCTCTGGCCCTACAATTTGCACTTTAAAAAAAGATTAGCCACATGTCTCAGAGAACTTTGCATCTCTGAGTGTACAGACTTAAGTTGCAACCCCAAATCAGACAAACCGGAGAAAGGCAATCCTGTCTCCAAATTTATGGAGAGACAAAGATTTAACACCTATCTTCTCTCCAGGCTGATCTGATCAGTATTACTCTCCTTGGCTGTCACTGGAGAACCTGCTAGAGATTTGTGGTTCTAAGTTAAGAAGGGGATGCAAAGAACTGGAACTCATCTACATTCCCAAAGTCTCAAGAATTAGGAAGGCTGGGCACAGTGGCACACGCTTGAAATAATACCAACGACACAGGAAGCTGAGGCAGGAGGACTCAAAGTTCAAAGCCAGCCTGGGCAACTTGGTGAGACTCTGTCTCAAAAACAAACAAGAAGGACAAAAAGACTGCGACTGTGTGGTAGAGCTCTTGCCCAGCACACTTGAGGCTGTGGATTCCATTTCAGTCTACTGTCCAGTGTAAATAAATAGCTAAACAAAAATGGCTGGGGGTATAATTTGGTGCTCCCTGGTTCAATCCAGGACAAAAAAGGAAAAAGAAAATTACCCTGAAAGACATCAAAATACACAACACATCCTTTTGAAAAAGTTAATAGTACAAACTGGGTTTCTTTTAAAAGGAACAGCTTTAATTGGAAAGTTAGAGACAAGATAAAAATCTCTAGTTTAGGTAGCTGGAGGGGTACGTGCCACTACAGAGGTTCAGATGGGCCACCCACGAAGGCAGGAGGCCAGTTTCCAAGGATTAGCTGGGAGGGTGGAGTCTGGATGATCTTTATCGCAGTCCTGGTGCCTGTCATTCTGGAATTCTCAAGGCTGAGGACTGGTTTCCTTCCCAGGAAATGCTTCTCTCTGTGGTGGTCTTTGTGATGTGGAATCCAGCATATCCTGGAACCCAGGTGACTGTGGTTCAGGGCAAAGGGTCCATGTTTCTGGGTTACTGATTCTCCTGTGAGCTTCTTCATCTTGGTGTCCTCAGTTGTGGAAGGAGATGAGAGCCTGTAGCAGGCATCTGGCATCTGTAAGCCTCACGCTGCATAACAAAGGTGCCTTTAAGTCCCATCCTCCAGGGCAACATGTCCTTCTCTGGAAAGTGGCCTGCACCTCAGCCTGCAGCAGATAGTCCCTGAGCTTTCCTTTCAGACTCATTATTTTTCTGCAGGTTAATTCCCATGCTCCATGTTAGCTGATGACACTGTATATGCTCCTAACCATAAAACTAAACACTGTGAACTCTGTACACCTTTGACCCAGCAATGTTACTTCCAGTATGTTCCCTGAAGTAGTACTTCTCAAACTGTGGTGAAGGCCTCATTTTGTTTTTGGTTTAGTTTCAAATCTGTGATATAGGGGAAAGAGAATAACTCCCACAAATGCTCAGTATCTGCCATATACGTTGTCTAAAACTGAATAAATTCTAGTAACAGTGGAGCATAAGAGCAGGAAGAATTTATTGAAAGAAATCTAAGAGAGACGGAAGGGGGAACCGGAAGGCAAGTTGCCCCTAAACTGAGTTTTTTATTTTAAGAAATTGAAGAATAAAATCACAGGCAAAAGGAGGGAACTGGAGTTTATTGGAAAGAAGAAGGGGGTAAAAAAAAGCTGCTTCCGAGAGGAATTGCTGAATTTCTATTTTAGCCTTGCAAGGTAAGCAGAGAGTAGGGACTGTTTTAAACAATGCCTTTGTGGGTTTAGGGTCTAAAGAAAACCAGTTATTTAGCTTGTTCAAAGGAAAATTTTCCAAGGAAACTGGTTATTCTGCATTTTCAAATTTTTCTAAAGCCTTATCCCAGGTTAGGGAGGAGGTACCAATTAACCTGGAATACTTTTTTCCTGGGAGAAAAGGTCCTCGTCTCTCCTGTTTTTTAAACTTATTCTTGGTTCTTGTGGATTCTTTCAGGACGGGTCTCCCTTCGTAGTTCAGAGTACTCACTCCACAGCCCAGGCGAGCCTCGAGCTCAGAGCAGGCCTCGGCCTCAGCCCCCTCAGGCTTGTGCCACCGTGCCTGGTTTCTTTTATATTTTAAAGCTTAAATGTTTTAAAGCTAGCTGCACGCCTAGAAGTAGCTTTTACTCCACGTGTGTTCATGCTGTTTTTCCTAGAGAACACATCCGTGGGCTCCTCTCTGTTACACTTCAAGCGTACTTTTTCAAAAAATAAATGGTACTAAGGATTGAAGCCAGGGCCTTTGCATGAGTTACCTACCCAGATTTTTTATTTTGAGAGAGTCTCAGCTGCTAAGCTGCCCAGGCTGGCCTCCATTTGAGATCCTTCCACCTCCGTTTCCCAGGGAGCTAGAAGCAAACGCGTGTGCCACCAGGCCTGGGTCCATCACGCTTCTGGTTTTTTTCTTTTTCTATTCCAGACACATGGACAGGCATTCCTGCATCTACCTCTTTCAGATACTTGTGTCGTTTTCTTCTGAGTTAGTTCTGGATGGAGGGAGTCCCTTCAGGGACGAGGAGACAGTAACAAGATTCCACAGGCAGCAGGGAGCAAAGTCGGGGAGAAACAAGCGTTCTTCTGGGGCTCCAAGGTGCCCGTGCAATTGCCAGTGAATACCACTGTCCTGTCACGTCGAGAGGCCCCCACCCAGCCTCTTTCCTTCCTGGCCTGCTGGTGACACACAGCGTCCATTTCAGGACCCGGCGCGCTGAGCCCCGAGCGCACTGTCCCGGGACGCGGAAGCGCAGAATCAGGCTTTGTCTCCCAGACGGGCGCCTGGCCCCCACGGAGGGACCTGGTGCCAGTATCCGGGCAGAGCCGGGACTCAGAGTTCTTGCCCCGTTTTTCACCGTGCTGCCCTGGTGACCCATAGAAGCCTCTCACTTTATTTCCAGGGCAGATTTTAGAATGTTTAGTCTTCACAGTGGAAATGTTTAATTACTAAAAATGTGCTGGTGACAGAAAAATGCAAAGGAATACACATAGCACATACCCAGAGGAACAGAGTAGGGAGGAGACCAAGGTAGTGTTAGCTGCTACCTCTGCCAGCAGAGTTCCTTTCTTTTTCTTTTTTTCTGTACCACAATCCAACTCAGGACCTTGTGCTTCGGAGGCAGACACAGCGCCCCAAACTCAGTCTCCAGCCCCAGAGTTCTTTGCTGTCTGCACACATTTGAAACACAGTCCAAGTCCTGTTGCAAATATTCATTTGGTTTTAGATGTGGAAAGAAAAACCAGTCACACTGAGTGTGTGTATACATGTACATTTCACTGAGTGTGTGTATATGTTTATTTATATGCAAACATTATAATATGCCACCCACCACAGGTAATATTAATTACATGCATAAAATTAAATCAGTGGCATGTGAATAAATCTGTTTTAAGTTTTTTCCTAAATTTTCAATAATTTAGTAAATACAAAATTTCTCCAGGAACCGGGTGTGGTAGTCCATGCCTGTAATGCCAGCACATGGGAGGCTGAGGCAGGAGGATTGCCACAAATTTGAGGCCAACATGAGCTGTACAGTGAGACCCCCCCCCCCAATCTCAAAAAATTCTCCAGGTGCTGGGCATGGTGGCTCACACCTGTCATCCCAGCACTCGGGAGGCAGAGACAGGAGGATTGCTGAGTTCGAGGCTTGCCTGGGCTACATAGTGAGCTCAGGGCTAGCCTGAACTACAAAGCGAGACCCTGTCTCAAAAAAACAAAACAAAAAAAATTCTCCAGGTATCCTAATTTTTTTTCAGTACTTGGATTGGCTGAATGAGGCTGCAAACAAAATTTGTATGTTGTATTTCGTTGATATCATTTAAGTCTTTCAATTGATGAGCTTTTCCAGTGTTTTTATAATGGGTTGCTACTTGTCAAGGAAACAAGGTAATTTGTCTTTTAGGCTTTTACACTGTGAATTTTATTGATTGTGCCCTGAAGTGTTAACTACTTTTTTCTGTGCTTGTCTAGAAAGTGTACAGCTCAGGGTTCAGTCTTCAGCTTGGCCCAGAACAAACAAAAGCCTCACATACTTCTGTTTAAGTAGTTTTATAAAATGTACTTGGAGCTGGATCAGATTCAAGTTTCCTTTTCGGGTGCGACTGTGTCACTTGCAGAGCCGTTTATTTCTATGAGACGGCACATGCCTGGTGTCTCCCATGAGATGTTAGGGAGCCTTTTTTTTTTTGAGCCAGGGTCTCGCTTTGTATTTCAAGCTGGCCCTGAGCTCACTGTATAGCCCAGGCAAGCCTCAAACTCAGCAATCCTACTGTCTCTGTTTTCTGAGTGCTGGGATTACAGGCGTGAGCCACCATGCCCGGCACTGTGGTATGTGGTACTGATTGCTGGTGGGCGTGAGTCACCATGCCCAGCATTGTATGTGGTTACCGGGGATCGAACTCAGGACCTTGCACTTGCAAGGCAGGTGCCAGAACCACTGAGCTCAATCTCTGGCCCTAGGGAGCCTTTTTTGATGATGATTTTGTTAAGGTTGTACAAAGCACTGATAGTCACATTTTGCCTTTCCATATTTATTGGCTGGAGTTACTTCCTCATGAACTCTAAGTCATCAAATAAACTTTGTTCAAAACTCAGGCATCCCAGGAAGCAGAGCCTAGAGACCAGGCTTTATGGGGCCTGTGATCCTGGGGAGTGAGAGAAGGTGAAGCTAGAGTACCACTGCGAGGGAGCCTCACCAAGTCGCCCCTTGTGACCACAGGAGAGGGGTAGCTAGGCTAGGCAGAATGCCTCTCAGGAGGGCTCTGATTTAGAGGGAATAAATCTAACTTGCAACATTCTGGATGTCAGATACGCTGAGTTTGTGTTTCCCGAGGTGGAAGAAGAATGAATTCTAAGAAACAGTAGATGCTGAGTCAGAAAAATTGGCTCAGGGATTTAGCTCAGTTGGGACTGCCCCTGCCTTGAAAGCACAAGGGTCTGAGTTCGATCCCCAGTACTAAGGAAAAAAAGAGAGAGTAGGAAAAAGTCACTGAGAGATGGGAGGGGACCCGAAAGTGGATTGCCAACAAGCCTACTTCTGAAAGGAAGTTTTATAGAGCAGAATCACAGGTTGGGTTCAGTGTGGGTCAAAATTATGATCAACCAATAAGATTACAAGTAAAACTGCTTAGATAATATTGACCCAATGGGGAAGCAGGTCATGTAGGAAGGGTGTATGGAGAGAACAAGGACCCTTTTAGGAAGGGATGGATCAGGAAGTCCTGGTCACCCACACTATGTCTGTGTAGATTTGATTGGGCCAGATGACACCAATATAATATAGTCACTAAGTTATTGCTTATCCCTTGGGGAAGCAGGAAGACCTGGTCATTTTGCCTTTTTCTTGAGGCCTGGCCTTGGACAAGTTTGGTTGCAATGTGTTCCCATCCTCTGCACTGACCCCCTGGGGGGAGGGCTGCCCACCTACTGCCCGCAGTATTTCTCCTGATATAGCTGGCTGTGATAGCTCACTTGGTGCCTGAGGAGGACTGTTTATCACTCAGCTCCTCTTTATTACCCACAGGTCACTAGCTGGTTCTTCAGGTGGACCCTGCACAGAGCTGGGCAAAGCCAACCTAAAACTCTGCAGCCATAGTGAGCAGAGTAAGAGATAGTGGCGATGACCGGAGGGCACAAAAGAAGTGCTAGACTGGCCATAGAAAAGGCAAGGAAAATGAACAATACTTTCCCTTGCTTTAACCGTTTACCAGGTTTCAGTCATTAGTTGTACTGCGTTTCCAAAACTGACCAGTTAGTGCGTTCGTTTTTTAAATAGTTACAATTCCCAGATATATTTGATATGTCTCAATATCGAATATACAATATTTTTTGTTTCAGACAAGGTCTCATTATGTAGTTCAAGCTGGCCTTAGCCTCACTATGTAGCCCAGATTGGCCTCAAATTCTCAGTAATCCTTCTGCCTCAGCCTCCTGAATTTTGGGTTTAGATGGTCGGGGGCACCACATCTGGCTATTTTTCTTACTGATATTCAGATGTACCCACTTTGGCCAGAAGGAGCTTCCACAAATCGGTTCCTGATTGCACTGAAAGTTTAACTATTGATTTCTGATAGTGTCCTTGCTTTCTGAAATGACAAGGTAGTCTGGGTTTATGTTGGATACTTCTTGCCTTAGACCTAAAATCAACCATTTCTCCAAAGCTTGATTCCTTTAAAACGAAAATCATCTTCCGAGTGAGATGTAGGAGTGTCTCTTCTCACCAGTTTAGTCATCCTCTGGCGGTGTTTTCAATGAGTAGCCTGTGGACACTGTAAAAAAAGTATATCATGAGTTTTAAATAATTCCCATTCAAAATTTGATATTGCATAACTTATTTGAATATTTATAACTTTTATACTAAAAAAAGGTTGGTGCCTAAGTACACTGACATAATGACTTACTACTACATGATTATTGAACACTTTACTTTGGCGGGGGGATCAAACTCAGGATCTTACTCTTGCCAGGCAGGCACGGCACCGCTAAACTACATCCTCGGCCCTGTTCTTCCTTTTCTGTCTAAAATCTTGTTTAAAATTATACTGTGCTCAGTTTCCCTTTTTGAGAAACTTGCTAACAGGCACCTTAGAAGTCTTCCCAAAAATACTGTTGTTCAGTTATTTCCGGGAAAGGTCTGTGTGGCAAGAAAGGTGAGTTTGGCAGCCCTGAAGTGGAGGGCTGGACTCAGAGTCTTCAGGCTGAGCTCCATCTCCACCCCCACGCCCCCTTAAAAACTGTGCATTTTGAGATAGTCTCACAAGTCCTTAAACTCCCTACCTTGGGCTCGAAATTGTGACTCTTGCCTCAGCCTCCTGGAGCGCTGGAATTGAACACATACGCAATATAAATTTTACCCCCCTTTAAGTGTACAATTTAGTGACATTAAATGCATCCACACTGTACAGCCATCACCACTGTCCGTCTCGGGACTTTTTCACCATGCCACAAAGATTTAGTTCTGTAACTAGCAGGCCAACTCCGGGAGATCTTGCCAGGTGTGACCCGGGGCCCTGGGAGAACTCGGAGAGGGCCGCAGGCATTCCCGAGTGACTCAGCGGCTTTGTTTACTCTCACCTTTGTCCCCGGGGAGGAACCGGTATTTCCGGATTTGGGCCTGAGACCCAACCGTCCTGTGAAGGGCGGGGTGGCGGGGGCGGGGCAGGGAAGCTGATCAGAAAAGTTAACTTTTCATCAAAACCATTAACTTTTTTTCCACCTGCCCGAAACACAAAGGATCCTCCACCACCAACCGTCCACTCACAGGGGCCCACAACCGTCCTTCCCGCGCTCTCTGGAGGTGGCCGTGCTCCCCTGGAGCCTGGACAGGAGCGCAAAGCACACGCGGCCCTTCTTCTGTCCTGCTGCGCGTGTCGGTGTTGAGCTGTTTTGCAGGATCTGGAAGGCAGGGAGGGGGTGGGATCGGGCGGGAGTGAGTGGGCCCGGGTAGCACGTCGCGCCCGGCTGCCCACCGCTGGGTGGCTCCTCCTGTCTCCCAAAGCTGCAAAGTAGCTTTTGGCGTCCTTTTCCAGATCTGCGGTCCTGGCTGGAGCAGGTGACAGCCTCGGGCCACCCCCTTCCTTTCCTTTCCAGGCTGGGGCTCAAGGCAGGCCTCCGCCCAGCTACTCCTGCCCCCGCTCTAGTTACACAGCCAGTGTTTTTTCTTTCTTGCAAACCTCCAAACAGGAAATAGCCCGAGTCACAATAATACACAGGAGCTGCGGGGCAGCCTCTCCGCTCCCGCCCCCGGCAGGCAGCGCCTAACGCCCGGGAGCGCCAGGGACGCCGGGCGGGACGGGACAGCCTCCCCGGCTTGCGCGGGACCCAGCGGGCGTCTCCAGGCGAGTAACCTCCCCTCGCTCGGGGCGTGGAGGGCCGGAGCCGGCCGGGCTTCTGGGGGTTTCGCTGGTCTGGAGGGAGCCACCCGGGCGCGGCACCACGTCCAGGTGTCGCAGGACTCCTCTGCTGTTCCTGGTTGCCCTACATGTTCGGCGGGATCCCCGTCCCGTGTTTGCCACCCCGGCCTGCGGGGGACGGAGAGGTGGCGCGCTCACCTCGACGCTGACAGGTGCCTGGCACGGGCTTCCCCGGGCAAGCTTTATACTTTCTCCTTAGCTTTTATTTAACCAGCTTGAAAGTTTCTTAGAGGTGGTCAGAGGCTGCAGCCAACGCCTGGGGTGGGCAAGGGCCATGCGTTAGCGGCCACAGGTGGGGCCGCCCCGCTGCGGACCGGGCCGCCCGGAGGTTCCTGGCCCATCGCATCGGGCGCGGCTGTGGCCGGAAAAAGGTCCCGAAACATTCACTTTCGTGCTCTCGGACCTCTTTGTAAGGGAGGGGCTGCGCTGCCCACTTCAGAGCTCCGTTAGTGGCCTCGGGCTGCACCGCGAGACTCTTGTGAGTAGAGCGCCTCGAAAACTGCGCAGATCTGCCTGTCGGAGGAGGAAGGCACCGGATGCCTGGCATTCTTAGCGCTCGGGTAGGGCGTTTTCCAGGCTGCGCCGGAGTTGGCAGGAGGCCGCTCTTGCAGGCCCCGGCCAGGTGGGGCTCCCCGGTCCTGCTGGCTGCGGAGTTTCTCAAGCGTGTGTCCCGCCTGCAGTCTGTTAGCAAAATCCTTAAGGAATTGATTTGCAAGTGTGATCTGTTCTCTGCATTTTCTGGTGTGAAGTGTGTGGTGAGTCTTTGCCCGGGCCTTTTGAAATGCATGCTCCACCGGAACCTGGGGGGTCTGAAAAGCTCTGGCCTATCAGGTTTCGGAGCGTGCTTTTCCCGTCCAGTTGTTAATGTTTTGCACTCTGGAACAAACGGGCCAGAGTCACCGGGGTTACAGCCCCGTTATGCCAGGGTGATTGGCCTCTTATTAAAAGATTTTGAAAATACTGTTACTATCTTAGCCTGCAGGTTTTAGTTTCCGGACATTTAATTGTTGTGGCAAATATACGTAACATGAAATTTGCGATTTTAATCTTTTAAAATGTACATTTTGGGGACATTAAATACCCGTCGTACAACAATCAACACTATTTCTACCACTTCTTAAACAGAAACCATCCTTACTCTTCTGCCTAGAACCCTGCACTTCTGGCTACTTCTAATGTATATATTCTTTTTTTGTGGGGAGCATGAGAGGTTGAATAGGAATGTAAAGTAAAAGTAAAATCATAAAGACAGAATATAAAGAAACATTTGCAAATTCCTGAGTAGAGTAGGCAGGAGTTGTCCCAGCTCCAGGATCTTAGAATCTGTGGGCTGCCCCACCGCCCTGAACTACAGACCTTTACACTGAACTGCAACCCCGGCCCGTTTTATTTTTTGAAATAAGTTGCCTGAGGAACGTCCTACATTGCCCAGGCTTAGTGAACCTTGTGATCCTTCTGTCTCAGCCTCCCAGGATATAGGGGAAATAATGCAACTCCCAACCTGGCAGTTAGCAGATAAGCCAAGTTAATATTCTCCGCAATAAAGAATGAATTCTGAGGAATGGTGGAGTTAGAGTAGGAAAATTTTACTGAGAGAGACAGACAGACAGGGGGACCCAAAAGTGGGTTGGTACAGACTCCACAGGGAGATTTGGGGGGGGGCAGGGACTTGCTATATAGTCAGAGAGGGATTTTTATTTTTTATTTTTTATTTTTGAGACAGGGTCTCGCTTTGTAGTTCAGGCTGGCCCTGAGCTCACTATTGTGCCCAGGCAAGCCTCTGCGAACTCAGCAATCCTCTTGTCTCTGCCTCCCGAGTGCTGGGATGACAGGCGTGAGCCACCACGCCCGGCATTGTGGTATGCGGTGTTGATTGCTGGTGGGCATGAGTCTCCACGCCCAGCATTGTATGTGGTTACCGGGGATCGAACTCAGGACCTTGCGCTTGCGAGGCAGGCGCCGGAACCACTGAGCTAACCCTCCGGCCCTCACAGAGGGATTTTTTAAAGAGAAAGTCACAAGGTGGGTACAACGTGGTTCACCACTATGATCAGTAAGATTACTAAGTATGGCTCCTTAGGTAATACTGATCCAGTGGAAAACAGGTCAGGTATGGAGCAAGGGCACATGGAGACAACAAGGGCCTTTTAGGAAGGGATGGATCAGGAGTTACTGGCCACCCACGTGGGGACTGATTTCTAGACTTTACTGAACCAGGTGATACAGTATAATTATAGTATAATAGTTTAATTGTCAATGCATTGCTTCTTCCTTGGGGAGGTACACAGCCCTGGTCATTTCCTCTCCATCCTGTGACTTGGCGATCGACAGGTGTGGCTCCAGGCATGGTTATGTGTTCTCATCCTTGGAACTGATTCCCAAGAGGGCCCGGCCCTGTCTGATTACCTGTAGTGTTTCCCCCTGACGCAGCTGTCTCTACTACCGAGAGTACTGGAATTGCAGGGTTGTATTGCCCAAGGCATGAGCTCTTTTACTACGTGTGGACAGTCTTAGCCGGTAAGGATTTCCTTCCAGTCTGGAGTGAAGTGAAGTTTCAGAGAGCTTCACTGATTATACTGGCATCATGTGAGTGTCCTGTTGATACTGCGTTTATTAATTTATTTTTTAACACCGACTTAAACTGTTTTGGGGGTTGGGTGGGTGCCAGAGATGGAATTTAAAGTCTGGCGTGTACTAGGCAAGCCCTGTACCACTACTGAGCTACACCCCAGCTCTCAATCTCATTTTTTTTTCTTTTTAAGGAGGGGAAGAGAGGAGCTTGTCTCCTTAAGTGGCCCAGGCTGGCCTCCAATTTGAAATTCTTCCACCAAGTACCCAGGAGCTGCAGGCATACACCACTAGGCCTGGCTCTCAAACTCAGTTGTGCAAGGAACTGGAATAAGCCTTAAGAAAAAAGGTCATCACTTCATAAATGTTGGGAGGGTGCCACATCAAGACTTAAGAAAGGATTTGAAATACTTTTTCAAAATACCCCAAACTTTTAAACATTTCTGCCCAAGTTAAATGAGTGTAATGGTCCATAGACATCATTTATAGTCGTGAAAATGTGTGTATCATTTAGGAAAGCTTTATAATAATGAAAGTCATCTGTTTGAGGATACATTTTTCAGTGACAGTGGAAATGTGAACTGGCGAACTGATAGGTTTTCTCATAGCCTTAGAAAGTTGTTGTTGTACGGCAAGAATATGGAGGAGGGTAGGAGATTTAGCTCAGTGGTTCCAGTGCCTGTCTAGCAAGTGCAGACCTACTTGGTTTGATCTCTGGTAACTATATGCAACAATACTGGGCATGATGACTCACGCCCACCAGCAATCAATATCATACCACAATGTTGGACGTGGTGGCTCACATCTATAATTCCAGCTCTCTGGAGGCAGAGGCAGGAGGGTTGCTGAGTTTGAGGCTTGCCTGGGCTACATGGTGAACTCAGGGCCAGCGAAATTACAAAGCAAGACCCTGTTTGCTTTTTTTTTTTTTTTTTTTTTTTTTAAAGAATATGGAGGAACAGGGATTTAGCTTAGTGGCACTGTGCCTGCCTGGTAAATGCAGGGTCCTGAGTTTGATCCCTGGTACCATACACACAAAAAATATGATTCACGGGGTGGTGGAAGATTGAAAAAAATGGCTAAGTGGGAGACACTTCATGTTCTCCAGTCTGGTCTTTAGACTCTTAACTTTGTGTCCAGACTTTCATCAGAATGAGGTTTTCAACTTGTAGATAGGAATAGAGAGCTTCCTTTGCCTGAAAAGTCCCTTTGAAATAGTTGAAGATAATTCAAATGGGAAAGATTTGGCAGAAAGTTCTCTTTAGAAGATTCCTGTGTTCACACATTCTAACAGAGCAAAAAGGAAAGGGTTTCCCTTCCCCTCAGTGTTCTCTTCTGAAAAAGCAACGTAGTTCAGTATGTTTTTTGCTTCACAGGTGATGTTTTGTAGTCTACACAGTGAAAAAATATTTCCTAGAAAATGTCCAGTGAGTATTTTAATAATAAGTGGGTTTATCAGCCTCACTGATGTCTGAGGAGCCTCCTAGCAGCTTAATAAAAGTGGACACTCAACAAGTATTGCAGACTTTGAGTCAGTCTTTACATTGTCATATGTAGGTTTAACAAGCCCTTCCATGATTCTGATGTATGATTAATTAGGTTTGGGAGCCACTGAGATAAACATACACCCAGACATTGAATACAGGTGTAAACCAAGATGTCATTTGTGAGTGTGTTTGCATGCACGTGTGTGAGCTAGGGATCTAACCTGGGGCTTTATGTACACTAAGTAAGAACTCTGTCTCTGGGCTATCCCAGCCCACAGGCTTAGATGTAAAATTACCTTCCAGTTTGTGGCAAGAACCTTTTGCTTGCAAGGCAGGCACAGCATTAAAATCTTTTGGAGTATCAGAATTAATTGCTGAGGCAAATAAAAAACTAGCTAGAACTGTGAATTCCAAAGGAGAAAAGACTCCACAGCAGAAGACTTTCCCCGTGGCACCCCAAGACCTCTAACGAGCAGCTCCTACTTGGGATGAATATGGCGTTTGTGTAGCTAGCCTGGCTCCCAGCACAAATTAGGTCTTAGATGTTTTCCTTACGCAGATGTGTCCAAAGTGTCATCCCTGAACATCAGCCCGACAGCACTTTGCTGGTTTCCCAAGGTGCTGTTCAGTGTGTGAGAAAGGGCCTGGGTTCAGTCATGGCAGAGCTGATTTGACCCATGGTTCGACCTGCCTAATAATCTATACCTGCTTTT
>PVIC010037832.1:0-17824 GCA_004025085.1 Thryonomys swinderianus | reverse complement strand
ATATTATAAATCATGTTGACACTGCATTTTTATGAACGGAACAGTGATCTAATGACTGTAAAGTAGGTGTCTGTTTTTTCTTTCCTTACAGAAGCAGCCAAAGCACCTTGAGTAAACTGAAACATGCTGAGTTTCTCCAACAGTGGGATTTTTGGAACTATGTTTAAACCCTCTTAAGCACAGATTTTATATTTCTGTGATTTTTAAAAATTTTTTTTTGCCAGATCAGAAGAAACACCTTGTAAAGTGGAAAGTACAAATGAAATAGGTTAAGTGAATTAATTTTATGACTATATTTAAAAGTAATTTTATTGTTTTACCTGCCTTCAGATATTCTAATATACACTAGAAAACATGAATTCCTTTTCCAGTTCATGAGGGGAGAAGCTATCAACTCCAAGAGAACTTTAAAAAAAGATTATGCTTAAGGTTTTGTCCAGCACACTTAGGATCTGAGTGGAAAAACACTTGTGTACAGGAGACGAGAGGAACAGAACCGGAATCTCCTGAGAAGCTTTCAGACAGCCCCTTGGCTTGGGAGGCTGGACAGGAGTGCTCTGATGGCAGTCTGTAGGGATGTGGCCCTGCAGGTCGCCCGAGGGTCCATCGCCCGCAGAAGGACCCGGGCAAACAGTACAGGGACGGAGGCCTCGAGCTGTGGCCATGTGCAGTAGCACACGCGGTTCAGGTTCCTCGGTAGCATGGGTAGTGAGAGGGGAGACCCCGTGTGGCCACGCTGAGCTCTGTCTCCACGCGGGCCCTGGGGCCTGAGGACGCACTGGCCGCGGGGCCGGGTGTCTGGGAGGGGTGGCAGGCCCTGGCTGCAGTTCACCCCTGCACCTCGGGCTGGGTGCTGGCAGCTCAGGGTGCTCCTTTTGTCAAATCTCACCACACTGACTGCTTAGGAGCTGCGTATGGGACCCGTCAGCCAAGGACAGAAAGCCTTAGACCGCAGGCCAAAGCCGGCTGTCGGTCTGACCTTGGAAGATATGAGCTTCTCTCCGGGGGGACTCTCCTCTTTCTGAGGACAGGCGCCTGGCAGCCTGGCACCAGAGACTGACGTGCCGTCATTGCTGCATCGGATGGCAGCCCGGTCAGGGTCCTTGGCACGTGCCCTGGGGAGCTCCTGGTCCTCAGGGTCTGAGCTGGGCTGGCAGGAAGGGCTGGCCCGGGCAGAGGGGCCGGAACGGGGTGCTCGGCCATGAGAGCAGCTGTAGACATAAGCCGAGGTTTCACTGGTGGCGTGGAGTCCGTCCCGGGTCGGGGTGAGAATTCTCGACCCTGGGCTCAGGCTTTGACACGCCCTGAGGCGCCACCCCAGCCGCACTCGTGCCTGCCGCTCTGCCCTCTGCCCTCGGTGGCAGGGCTGCCCGGTGCTTTGGAGCCAACATGGACTGTAATCGGGGGACAGATGAGGGGATTACAAAGTGGCGGGGCGCATGGAGGACGGCGTCTGGCAGTGCGGGGCAGGGGCGGGGCCGCCTTGGCTTCTGACTGGGCGCAGGGTGGTTGGTCTCTGGAGCCCGGGGACCTTTCTTCTCCCAGAGGGGGTGACTGAGGGTGACTGCCCACGGAGCCACGAGCTCGGGCGACCTCGCACTGGTGCTTCTCCAGGGGCCATGTGAGGAATTATTTTTACTCCTGTTTTAGTAGCTGCACTGCCTGGCACATGGCATGTAGTACTTTGGGAAATTGAAGTTTCTGCTTTCAGTTACTATTTTGGAAGACAAAAGTAATTATTAATTACCAGGG
This sequence comes from Thryonomys swinderianus, assembly GCA_004025085.1. Classification (NCBI taxonomy): domain Eukaryota; kingdom Metazoa; phylum Chordata; class Mammalia; order Rodentia; family Thryonomyidae; genus Thryonomys; species Thryonomys swinderianus. The sequence continues at coordinate 16,072 of PVIC010037832.1, read as the reverse complement.
ATCTTTTTTTTTTTTTTGGTACTAGGGATTAAATCCATGGCAGAACTACATCCCCAGCTCTTAAACACTTTCAAAATTATTATTATTTAATGTGAGATGGGAGCTCACTAAGTCTTTAGCATATCTTGTATTTTTTGCTGATTCCACAGTTAAGAAATATAAGGTTTTTCTAATTATGAGACCAGGAGAAAAAAGGGATGGTTTCATAATGGGTATGATGATACCAATATTGAGAAATAAAATAATTGTCTTACATCTTTTTTCCTTGTCCACAATTTCAGTGGAGAAGTTTGCTAAAAGCATGTCTTTCGTGTGGAGTTCGGTGACTTGTAAGAGTTGGGCTTGTTTGGTTGTACGGAAGTGTAGAGAGAATGCAGAGATTTGGAGTCTTCGGAAATGCTGGTCTGAGAGGATCTGGATGTCGCCTAAGCTGGCCTGTTCTTACAGGTGAGGAAGGAGAGATCCCATGCAGCCCAGGGACGAGTGGGGTCACGTGCGGCGGCAGGACAGAGGGCTCGGGCCTTTCCTCACACCGCGACATCCACCTGCATAGCTTGTGCTGCACGTGTCTTGGGTGTGTGGCAGTGACTGTGCTTGTGAGCTTGTGGACCTGGAGCCCATAAACCACAGCCATGTTTGGTTCAAGAGGAGAGATGATTTTGAGCTAGACTTAAAAAATAGGATTTATAAAACTTCTACCTCTGTGTACACTGAATTTTAAGATTCTAGTAAGAAAACCCTTTTTTCTTATTTACTTCAGCTTTTTATACTGTAAAGACATTTCCAAGTAGAAAATACATTCAAGTTATTAAGCTGTGGCAATACACACTTTTCTGATGGTATTATTGAAGCAGGTATGTAGTTAAAGCATTCAAACCTGACCCAGTGTATGTAATAAAATCCTAACAGTGACTAACAAAATTATGATTTTTACATTGAATGTTGACATTAAAAAGGTCGCATTGACTTATATATTTTTACTTTGTTGGAGGTACAAATGATCACTTAATTTAGTTATGTTTCTTCAAACCACCTTGAGATGAAATGAAATGAAAATTGCTTTTAGATTTTCCTTGTAGTAAAAGAAAAAAGTATGGTGTATTCTTGCATCTGCATACCTCGTGTTATAGTTTGTATCTAGATGTCCCTTCAAAGTAGCTTTTGGGAGGTGCTTAGATCATAGGGCATGATACTCATCTGGGGAGCAGTGCACTCGGGACGCTGGGCGTGGAGTGTGCTGGGAGGAAGAGGCCACTGGGGGTGGGGCCGGAACAGCCCTCTCCCTCTCCCTCTCCCTCCTCCACCCTTGATCCCTCTGCTTCTCTCCACTATGCCCCGGGGAAGGAGATGAGGTTGGAGGCTGATTTTCACAGGTGATAAAACAGAAGTTTCTTTATGCTGAGCTATAGCTTTCCACTGTAAGGCACAGGTGTTAGAAAAGTGCTCAAAAATGAGGCATTAAAGGGTACTTAAATACTTTTCTGAATCCCAGCTGTGAGAGCCAGTTGCTAAGAGCGCCTCTTCTTCCCCCTTCCTCTCCCTGCCGGCCTTTGGTCACAGCCACTCTTTGGACATGTATCCTTGGAAGCAGAGCAAGTGAAACCTCTCATGTACTGTAACAATGTTCATTCCATATTCATTTAAAATGAGAAGAATTAAAAATATGAGAAATTACCCATGCTTATTGTAAAACTTCTAAGTAAAAATTATAATGGAAAGAATAAATATCCTTCATCATTTTACCACATGGACAGCTCCGTGACATTTTGGTATACACTGTTTGGAATCACTTCATCCTTACACCTGCAGGCTGCTGCTTTACGGTACACATTCTAGGCATCCTTCTAATCAGTGTCATCACTTGTAATAGACACAGCATTTCATTGGTGTGCTCTGCAGTTAATCAAGGTGGTCTCTAAATACAGTTATAGAGGTTCAGGCTATATCAGTTTCTCTTTTCTAGTACAAACAATCCTGCAGTAAATCAGCAGATATCGAGCACGTCTCTGCTGAGGATGTGCTTGCTATTGGGGTGTGGGCCGTGGTGCACATTTCCTCCATCATGGGGCCCCCCTGGGGACTGGTCTCGCGATGCTGGTGCTCAGGCCAGGGTGGACTACGCTCGCACGGTGAAGAGTGTGCTGTAGCTGAGAGTGATGGTGCCACAGCCCGGGCCACTGTCCAGGGTCCTCTCCCTGCCAGTTCTATCCCCCGAGAGTGGCTGGGGCCCACGCCATCCTGCGGTGGGTGGTCTGTCTGTCTCTACAGCTGGGAACCTTGGCCTGGGGCATGTGGGGGTCCTACAGGTGAACCCTAACTTGGAAGGGGTTGCTACCAGATCGCAGAGGGCTGGGATTCCCAACCTGAGGGCTGTAGACCTCATGTGGTTTGTAATGGGGAATTGGGAAGGACTGAGTGTCATTAGTAGATGAGCTAATCTGATGGGCAGAATATGGGGGGCTGTGGCACTGGCTTCCTGTGCAGAGCTCCGAGACCTTCTGCGTTCACTGCCCGCTGCACGCGTGTGTGGCCCAGCTAGGAGATGGTGGAGGAGGCCGTACCAGTAGGGGCTTTGGGCTGGAGTGTGCTGTGGCCCCAGGGTTTAGTGCGCTCTTGCCTCACCGGTGAGGGGCACGCTCCCCGCAAGCTGTGTATGTGTCCCTCAGCCCCTTCTCGGTGCAGGCCACTTCCTGTGTACTGGCTTTGTGTGACTGGAGGCTCCATGCGGAGCGAGCCAGCTCCGTGGAGCTTGGGACTGATTTTCTAGTTAAATCGTATACTTTTGGGGAAGCAGAAGATGCTGCTGGGAAGGAAGAGTGCTCACAGACCACGAGGTTTGCCGGTTAACTCTGAGACAAAGTAGCTGTCGCTTGTTTCTTGATGTTGTTGTTCCCTAATCAACTTCCTTGGTGAAATGCTGCTGACAGCTGAGTGACAAGGCGGCCTCAGTGCCTCTGGCGCCAGATCCGGGCCAGACATGCTGCCTTTCACAGGACTTGAGTGCGGGCATCGAGGCCTCTCCAACTTGGTCTCCTTGGCCAGCTCTGGGCGTGTGTTTTCTGCTGGTGAGGGCAGCACTGCTGGGCACACGGGGAGTGCCGCGGGTGAGGAGCCTGGGGCCTTGGGTCTATTTAGGCCCAGTCTCTCCTGGCGATGTCGCCATGGTGTGAGGAAGGCAGGGCTGGCATCACCACTCTGGCGCTGCCTTGGGAGGCTGAGGCCCGAGGGGCAAAACCGTGCATCCAACTGGCCCACAGGATGCACCGTCGGGCAGAGCATGGGTGCTTCGGCCGTCTTCACGTGTACCCATCACGGAAACGGCTTGGTGACGGAGGTGGAAAGGGCGTGGTGAAGAAGGGCTGTGTGGCCCCAGCTGGAGGCAGGCGGTGCTCGTAGCTCTGCTGCCCTGACGCCCGGGCTCTTCCTGCGTTTGCTCGCTCTGAACTCACTGTGGAGCGCAGGCTGGCTTTGAGCGTACAGCAATCCTCCCGCCCCAGCTTCCGCGCGCTCTGATCACCGGCGAGCACCCCCGGGCCTGGCTGGTCGCCTCCCAGGCTCAGGACAGCTGCTGGATCTGGGCAGCAGGGCGGTGTTCGTGCAGCCGGCACTGGCCGGCCCATGTGTCCAAGTGGGGGTAGGAAGCCGCCTGGATGCCTTCTGCACGGCGATGGCCCGTCAGGGCTCGCACTCCTGTCAGCGCTGTGCTCCCTGCACGTCCCCGCTCCTCGATGCTCCTCCCTGCATCTCCCTAGTCCTCCCCGCTCCTCAGTGCTCCTCCGTGCTCCTCCTCGTTCCTCCCCACTCCTCCCAGATCCTCCCTGCCTCTTCCGGAGGAGCCTCCGGGAAGAGACACTCACTTGGCCAGACTTGCCCGCGGAGGGAGGCGCCGGCAGCGGGTGCGGAGCGAGTAGCCCACACATGCGTCTGTGGCCGCCGCGCTGCGCCTCCGTCCGGGAACAGGCAGGGCTGGTAAGTTCGTGTGAACGATCCCGTCGCCTCAGGAAGCCCTGACTGACTGCGCCCGCCCGAGTGCTGGGCAGTGCCTCCCAGGGGCGGCTTCCCGGGGAAGCACATCCGGACAGTCTTCTCGCAGTCACCGCGGTGCCGCTGGGAGGAGGGCGCAGGGTCCCGCCTTGCAGGTGTCCCTGGTGCGCGGACGTTCAGCGGACTGTGTGCTGGCTCTGGGTCCGCGCTGCCGTCCTTTGCCAACAGGCTTTGTGCAGCTACGGGAAGTGTAGGACGCAGCCCTGGGTTTGGGAGGAAGCGGGGTCCAGACAGCCCGCCGTGTCAGCCGAGGCCGAGGCCGAGGTCGAGGCTTCCAGCTTCCTGGGCAGGTCCTGGGCAGACTCAGGCTCCAGCCCCGCCGCTCCCAGCCCAGCCCGCTCTTCCCAGGCGACGGAGGGTCCCGGGCGGGTGTCCCTGGCTGCCGTGTGCCTTTCTGTGGGTCTCTGCTCTGCCCTCCAGCAGTCTGGCTCGTGGAACTGGGTGCAGCTCATCGCTTTCCCTCTCTGAAAGGTTTAGCCTTTGCTTCTCACAGAGAGGGGAAGTAACTCGGAAGTGTGGCCCAGCGGACTTCTCCTCTGATGCCACACGCAGCAGCCTGGGCGCAAGGCGACTGCGTGGGGGAGTGTCGAGCGCCAGTAGGGAGGAAGCGCCCGCTCGCCTGGGCACTGCCCGCTGCAGTGGAGCCCACGCCGGCCCCAGCCTCCTTCCGCCGCACCCCACCGGTGAGCAGGCTGGAGTCAATGAAAGGAAAGACCTGTGGGCCATTTTGAGATGTGTGAATCTAATAGGAAGTATTTCTAAATCAAAGACCAATCATTTGAATTTCTCTTTTCATTAGATGTACATGTAACCAAAATGTAATTCTCCAATAGATTTAGCCAGATTTTCCTCGGTAGAGATTGATATAGTTGTTAACAAGGCTAGTCAAAGTTTTTTTTTTGGAGACAGGGTCTCGCTTTGTAGTTCAGGCTGGCCCTGACTATGTAGCCCAGACAAGACTGGAACTCAGCAATTCTCCTGCCTCTGCCTCCCGAGTGCTGGGATTACAGGCGTGAGCCACCACACCCAGCACTGTAGTATGTGGTATTGATGGCTGGTGGGCGTGAGTCACCATGCCCAGCATTGTATATGGTTACCGGGGATGGAACCCAGGACCTTGTGCTTGCGAGGCAGGCGCTGGAACCCCTGAGTTAAATCTCTGGCCCCAAAGTTACTTTTTGACATAGTTGCTTTTTTTTGTGGTACCGGAGGGATCTAATTTGGGCCCTTGTGCTTGCTGGGTAGGTGCAGTACCACTTGAGCGAAATCCCCAGCCTGGCATAGCTGCTTTTTAAAGCAGGTTGTAAAATATACTACTGTCTCTTAGGTTTGCTAGTTCTAGTGAGGAATTCAGAAGATTTAATTGTATTATCTTTAACATTTTAATTTTTTGCACAAGTTAGGTAAATAGCCAAGAGGCACTTGAGTGATAAGTTGGGTCTCACTGTACAAAGCCTGTTTGTTTGTCTTTAGTAGAAGCAAAATGTGGAATTTAGGGTTTGGTGTCGTCCGTGTGTCGTATCTTTGGCGGAAAGGTCTGGGGGCCTGGGGTACACAGGCGGGGGCTGGGAAGCTTCCTGGAACCACGTCCTGTGGCTCCTGTTGGTGACGTCACAGGTAACAGTATAGTTGTGTAGCTTCTGTCCTATTCAAGGTCATACGTCATCTGCTTTACAGGCTGAGAAACGGGTTGCCTTGGCTAGCTGATGCTATAGTTATAAATGTGTAGAACAGAAGGGGGCAAAACTGTGACTTCCCAACACTGAACCCTGCTTTCGACCTGGTTACCCATCTTCTATGAGCTAAGTAAAGCAGATTGTACACTGGGCACCATTAAGTGCATCTGCTCTGCGCACACTCAGACTTTAAATCACTGGCCCAGCTTGTTATAGTATTAGATATGCACAGACATCCTCAAAAGCTCTTCAAAAGCTTTTCTTAAGAAACTTTTTGGTCTGGAATGTGTCAGGCGTATGAGTGAGTAAGTCGATGCCCCTCCTTCCACCTCTGCCCTCTCCAAGCCAGTTATTTCAAAGCAGGTCGTCCCTCTCTTCCGGGCGTGTCTCAGCACCTTCTCTCGGTGGAGCGGCTCCGAGGCTCTGTTGAATGGCACTGTGTCCCGTGCAGACAGGTGCGCGGCGCTCCGGGGCCACAGGTTTCTACACTTCTGCCCGTGTTCCAGCGCGTGCTCTACAAACCGCCACCTTGACTGCTTCAGGTTCGGTGGTCTTTGTCGACACGGCTGAAATGTTAAAAGGGCTCTGCATTTGTTTTCCTTTCCTTGGTGACTTTTTCCAGATGGGAAGTTTTGTGTCTACAGAGTAGCCGATCTCTGATCTCCATAGAAACAGTGTCTGTCCTCGGGACTGCTGAGGACTCTCAGCTGCGCTTTCTTTCTGACCCACCCTGTGTATCGGTAGACACAGGCAAGGAGGGGGAAGGGGAAGGGGAAGGGGAAGTAGAAACGATAAAGCCTCCGTATGAGTGTGCACCACTTCCCCAGATGAGTCTAAATATTTGTACCGCACACATGTCACAAGACTATACTTGTGTGGCAAACGTATACATATAGGGACTGCATTTGGTCACACGTTTTCTGGGCGACGCTTTTGGAAAGGTTGTCTTCTTTCTTTTGTTAGTTGCTGTGTGTAATGTTGGTTGTGCTGGGTCACAGGATTTGATTGACTTGGGTGGATTTGCAGATTAGTGTGTAAGGATGGACATTACAATGAAGTTTTGTTTTTATGAAAGAAAATGGAAACAATAGAGAGCATTTATGGTTCAGAGTGTGGTTTTGTGGGTCAGACCAGGCTTTGGGTACCTCCTTCACCAACTAACATCACATGTTCTTTGCAAAATCATGTAACTTCCAAAAGCCTCCTTTGCTGATGTTATTATTGTATTAACATAATATTACAGATAAAGGTAGGCAGTGTTTCCACTTTGGAATACAGACACACTGGGATAAAATCATACAAAAATTGTCTTTAGTTTTGGCTTAAATTCCATAGGATGGGCGTTTCTTCTGTCCTCTAATTGCTGGTCTAGTGATCTAAAACACAAGGATTGCTGGTTTCCTAAAGTCAGATAAACCTGCATTCGAGACCCCACTGTGCTGCTCTGAGGTCGGGGGCTGGGGAGTATTTTTAGGGGAATTGTGCACCCTTTGCACGGTGTTGCATGTCCGGTGTCATCTCAGGAACCTGAGAGGGGGCTGGGACCTCTGTCCTCCGTCACCACAGAACTGCCTCCTTTGCCTTCCATCTCACTTCGATTCCTGACCAGGAATTTGTTTGAGAGGCTGTTAGACTTGTATGCGTTTTCTACCTGTGCCATGTGTGGGAGTAGAAAGCTCAGCAGGTGCGGCCTCTGTAGAGCCAGGTGCTGAGCAGAGAGGCCACTGCCCCCCTGAGAAAGGGCAGCTTTGCTGCCGGGCTCAAGTGCTTGTGCCCTGGAGCCCTGGGACCCACTGGCTGTCTGGATCCTTCAGGCTGGGGTCCCGGTCAGACACCGCACCTGCCATTAGGCAGACTCTTGGGTCTCGGTGGTCCTGTGAGTCCGAGGCCTTCCGGCTTAGCTCTGTGCCGGGGTCTGGCGGCAGTCGGACAGCGCCTGAGTCGGGTGAGGATGGAGAAAGCACAAGACAGGCAAAGGTGGGGTCGGGGGGACCTCAGAACGTTCTGAAGGCGCCGAGTTTATTTTTCGGTCCCTTTTTATAATGCTTTAGCCATAGTGCTTACGTGTATAGAATCGGGTGATGTGGTTAGACATTACAGGACTTTTTGGGCACAAGCTAAAGATCAGGAGACAGTTTGATTAATATCTAAATCTCAAAATCAGGAACTTAAGAGAACAATACACAGTTGTTTTTGACTCATTTGCCTGCTGTCCACAAGCGTCATCCGAGAGGTCTCTTCGCGCCGTGACTGCTCTTAGGTTGTGTCCGAGCTTGACTCTCAACTGAACTTCTAAAGGCTAAGGGCGTGCGTTCCTGTCACATCCATAGAATGGGGAATAAGCAGAGCGAGACGGAAAAGGGACCAGCGCGGGAGCGGGGGGCTCTCCCGGGGCCAGAGCGCGTTTCCCGGGGTCCCCGGGCCGCTCCTTGTCAGGGCGGGTCCTCTGGTGTATCCGGGCCGCACCGTAACGTGCAGACCCCGACTCGGGAGTTTCCCCCAAAACCCTGGGCAGAAATGCCTGGCCCAACCGCCCCACGCTGAGCCGCTTCCCACAGCTTTGCCATGGGGTGGGGTATCCGGTCCAGGGTTTGATAGATCGGGACGCAGAGCGTGCTGAGCCCAGGAGCACGTCCCGACACAGACCCGGGAGCCCCTCCTGCTGGGGGCCGTGGGGCCCGTCGTAGGCCCTGTGGTCGCCAGCTGCTGTTCTCCGAGCGTGCCTTGTTTTACCTCTGCCAGGCTGGTATTCGCCCCCCGGAGATGCTTAGCGCGTCCTCTGCAAAACCTGAAAGTCAGGCCGCTCAGCCCCGCCTGGGCTTGGCACCCCTCCCCGGGGGCCTGGCGCTCTGTGCCGTCTGTCCGAGTGGCCGTCGGCCCTCGGATGCGCCCTGTGCCTGAGCTCCGTGCACCGGAGAAGTGTGTTCCCGATCCTGCCTCGTGCTGATGTGAGTGTGATCCCTCCGAGTCCGGGCGTGGGCTCGACCTTCACGGCTCAGTCTTGCGCACCTCCGTGAGCCTTGAATTCCTAGCCGTGACGGAGGGTGACGGACGGGGCTCCTCCCTGGGCTCACGCTGCGCTGGGCTTTGGGGAGGTCAGCATGGCGCCCGCCTCCTGAACGGACTGCCTGTCTCAGGGTTTGCTACTGCCGCCACTTCCAGCGCCCCTTCTTGGGCCACAGTAACAGCACGGCACTCTGTGTGGCATTTCCGTGGGCTCCTCGGTGTTCACTGAGTGTCCAGCAGACACTCGGGTGCTTTAGGAGACGTTAGTGAAACGGCACCCCTGCCGCTCCGTGTGCCTGGAAGAGAGCAGCACTCACGGGCGTGGCGGATGTAGGAGCTGAGAGTGTGTTGCACTCAGGGGCACGTGTGTCTCACGTGCGCGTGGGTCGCTGTTTCTTGTGCTTGGACAGAGGCGGGGGTGAGAAGGAGGGTTGTGGGCTCTGTCACCACCCGCAAGTCCACCTTCTCGGGCGCCTGGAGCCGGCGGGTGCTCTGTCCCCGTGGACCGGCAGCCAGGCTGACTCGCTCGGGGAGGGTGGGTTGGTATCACTTGTGTTTCTTCGGGCAGCTTCTGTTGGCAAAGGCATTTGGAAAACAGTGGGAAGTTTATGAGCCTGAATTAACCGATCTCCGGCTGCTGTGATCTGACGGGCTGGGCGTTCATCGCTCCCTAACCGGCCAGGCTCCGCCCTCGGGGCTGGGCACCGGCCTCCTTCTCCCAGGCCCCCCCCCCCGCCCCGGCCTCCTGGTGCCTGAGACAGAACCTTCGCTGGACACACGCCAGTCCCGGCTCCGCGCCACTGCTCTTCACGGCACCCGCGGTTTCCTGACGCTCACGGGCTCGCTGGGTTTTCTGGCGGAGGGCGGGGCTTCGCGCGTCCTGACCGCGGCTTTCCCCGCCCGTGGAGCGCGAGGCGCAGCCGGCAAGTGGTTGAGAAGCGCCGACTGCGGGGACAGGCCGGTAACAGCCCTCCTGACTGCAGGGAGCCTCCGGCGGGCCACGCGGGCAGATCAAAGGCCACGCTGAGGCCAATGCAGTGAAGAGCAGGGCGGCTTTCACGAGAGCGGAGGCAAAGAATGATGGACAATAAACCCCGCGGGCTTTTGGAGGGAGTGAAATAAATCTTAGAGAACAATAAAGAGGGACAGGGCAGGCCATGTGCTGTTACCCCAGTACGCAGCCCAAGAGTGTAGATGGGCACACAGATTCACTCCAGGGGCAGAGGACACTGCGAGAGCGAGCGGCAGGCCCAGGGTGCTGCCCAGGGTGGTGCCCAGGAGCCGGGCCCTGACAGGCCCCGTGGCCCAGTGGTGGGCTTTTCACTGCGGTTTTCGTTACTGCCTTAGGCTTGTGCTCTCACTGGTGAGTTATTTTCCACTCAGCAAATATCCATTGGTTGTTTACAAAGTGAAAGGTTATCCATCATAAATATATTATAAAAAAGAAAGAAATCTAATTTCCTTCCTTCCTCCCTCCCTCCTTCCCTCCCTCCCTTCCTTTCTTGTCCTTCCTTCCCTCCCTCCCTCCCTCCTTCCGTTCCTCCTTCCTTCTTCCCTCCCTCCCTCCTTCCCTTCCTTCCTTCCCTCCCTCCTTCCCTTCCTTCCCGCCTTCCTTCCATCCTTCTTCCCTTTCTTCTTCCCCCTCCCTCCCTCCTCTTCCTCTCTCCTTCCCTCCCTCCCTTCTTTCCTCTCTTCCTTCCTTCTTTCTTTTCTTACTTTGGTGATACTGGGGACCTAACTCAGGACCTTGCACTTCGAGGTGGGTGCAGGGCTACAGGGACACACTCCCCACGCAAAAATCTGATTTCTTTTCTTAAAACGAGTGAACCCTAAGAACTCTTCTGGGTGGGTTTTGCTGAAAGTTGCAGGAGGAAATTGGCTCCAGTGCAGATCGTGGCCTGTCCCCCACGGTCCAGATTTATAGTAAGTTTTTCTCCAGAGATTATAAACTTTGAAAATAAGCCTCTATTGTCAGTCTTTGTCTTGTTCTACTTTACTAGCAGGAATTTTTTTTTTTTTTTGAGACAGGGTCTCGCTTTGCAGTTCAGGCTGGCTCTGAGCTCACTATGTAGCCCAGGCAAGCCTGGAACTCAGCCATCCTCCTGCCTCTGCCTCCAGAGTGAATAGCAGGAATTTTGAAACAAGTTTCCACAGCAGAGAAACTGCGAACTCTATCAGGTACATATGGATTGAGAGGAGATCTCCTTCAGGGTTGAGACTAACTGGTAATGTACTCAGTTATAAAGACATCTGCTTTCTCTTTTTAGTTTATTTTTATCTTTATTGTGACATTATATACACATCATGATCACACTCAATATTAGGAATTTGTACTTGTATATGACATGATTTAATTCTCATTTTTTCCCACTCCCCTACCTACCCCACAACCCTACCTCCAACATACATAAGCTTTGTCTCCAGGTTTTATTACCATCACATCTTGTCTTTACCCCTCATGACTCACCCTCCACCACATTTCCCTTTGCATAGTTTCTATTACACAATATCCATCATACATTCTAGAACTCATCAACAACTTCAGTTTCTCATACCAGAGAACAGATATGATATTTACACATCTGTGACTCATTTATTTCACCGATGAGTATGCCCTGAAGGTAAGTCCATTTGAGTATAAATGACTCAAACTTACTATTCTTTAAGGCAGAGTAATACTCCATTTTATTAAAAAAAACCCCACATCTTCTTTATCCAGTCTCCAGTGGATGGGCATTTGGCTTGTTTCCAAGATTGAGCTATCACAAACTGAGCTGCTATGAATGTGGGTGCACATATGTCACTATGATACGATTCTTTTAATTCTTTTGTGTATATTCCTAGCAGGGCAATAGCAGGGCCAAATGGGACCTCTGATCCTAGCTTTTTGAGGAATCTCCACACTGACTCGCACAGAGGTTGTACCAGTCTGCATTCCCTCCAACAGTGGAGAAGGGTTCCTTTTTCTCCATAGCATCGGCAGCATTTGTTGCTGGCTAATTTTGAAATAACAGCCATTCTTTGTGGAGCGAGATGAAATCTCAGTGTTGTTTTCATCTGCATCTCTCGAATCACTGGCGATGTTGAGCATTTCTTCATATGTTTCTTGGCAGCTTTTACTTTTTCCTCTGAAAAGTGTCTGCTCATTTCAGCTGCCCATTTTTGAATTGGGAAAGACATCTGTTTTTAAAGTGAAACACTTCCATGATAGGTAGCAACGGTAACAGTTTAGCTCTTGTAGTCTGACATGCTGGTGGACACCTGTAGTCTGTGTACTCTGGGACGTTGGGCCAGGAGGGTCACAAGTTCCAGCCTAGCCTGGGCAGCGTTTTGTCTCAAAACACAAATGAGCCAGGGATACATCTCAATGAGAAGTCTCTCCATTCAACCCCCAGTGCCACATTCAGTTAGATATTTGATGAGAAGTGCTTAAGTTGGAAACTTATTTTTAGCATGTAGGTCTTTGGGGGATTTTGTCTTTTGCCAAGAAAGAACAGTTGGAACAGAAATCAGAGGAGTTGCGCTCTAGTTTCCTGGGAGATCACTTCCAGCATTTACTCACGAGAACCCAGAGAAGCTTAGCTTTCACTGATCAGAAACTAGAATCAGCATATAAGGGGACTCTTGATGTATTTAGGGCTTTTTAATGTGTAGGACACTATGAGATACAAAGGCGAGTTGGACATAAGGAGCTGGTTACTGAGCAGAAAGGACACACAGTGCCTGGGTGCAAGTCTATGCTGTCACAAATGAATAAGACAAACACAGGTGAGGTGCACAAAGAGGCCACTCCTGCAAAAGATTCAGAAATGGCAGGAGCAGAGGGGTCTTGAGCAAACCTTTCTGGGGGTCAGAACAGCCACCCAGCGTGCACAGAGTCTGGTGGTGGGAAGCACACGTACTGCGCAGGCAACCGAGAGGGCAGGTGAGACAGGAGGTCAAGGGCCGGGCAGATAATTCCATCTTGGAGAGAGAAACAGACCGGGAGGGTGAAAGTCCGGAGCCCTGGGAGGTGGGAGGTCAAGGAGATCTTTGTATAGCTTCGAGGTCATTAGATTGTGGTGCGGGGTCACCTTCTGGAAGGGAAAAGTGACCTTCCAGACACCTCCAGGTATCACCTGAAGTCACCTTCAGGTTGCTTATTCTAAGGACTTTGCTGTAAAGATAAGTCCTCAGAGGTTGAGTGTCTTTCTGTGGCGACAGTTTGGTGTAACTCCCAGCTCCTCTGGTCTTTACTCCAGGAATTCTTTCTGGGAAAATGTCAAAATCCTCCAGACCCCTATACACTAGAAATAATTTTCTAAATGAAGCGCTTCTCATCAAATTAATAACCTTGATCTATGCACACAATAGTATAGGTTGTAAAAGAATCAGATGAATCTTACAATACCTCTTTTTAGAGAAAGAGAGAGCTTGTTTTCCTTTGAAAGAATACAGCAGAAACCCTGAGTATCAAACAGGGGTCAGATGCGGTGGCTCAATTGACCAGGAAACTGGGCAGCCCTCTTTTCTTTATTCTGACCCTGCGTTTGTGGGCCTGGGCCCCAATTGACTGGGAGACCGGGAAAGGGATTCTGAGGCCAGTGCTCTGGTGGATTGGTAGCTCTCAAGTGGGTCATTCCAATCAGCATGTTAGCTTTGGATAAATGGAAGTCAGAGCCCCACCCCCAAGAAGCCTCTTAGTCTTTGAAGCCACTGAGTCACCCACAGATGGGGTGTAGTGGCAGTGGCCAGCACGAGGTCGGGAGGTCTCTGTCTCCAGGGTGGACGGTGGCATCGGTGGTTTCTCAAGAACAAGGAGTCAGGTTCCAGAGCAGCGAGCTGCAATAAGCAGGCTCCTGGCTCTTCTCCCTGGCTGAAGGAGTTTGTGAGCGGAAGCACTGTCTGCAGAGATAAAAGTGGACTTCCTGGGCGAGGAGCAGGGTGGTCTGATGCCCTTGGCGGGGCAGGGTTTTCCTCATGCACTCAGGACTGAACCTCTGTGGCCATCGGGGGTGTTTTAGGTTTCTGAGATTTCCTTGCCAGAACTGAGTAAGGAGAGTTAATTCCAGAAAACAGTGTCAGCATCCAGGCCAGAGACTCTGGTCCTGCTTGCGTGCTACTGCTGAGCTAACGGAAGCCACACTTTGCACACAAAGTAAGAGTGAAATCTGTGGACAGAACCCATGGGATTTTACAGGCTGTGGGAAATTAACCTCCTCTAAAATTTATGGAAAGTACAAAAGAACTTTTGGTTATTAGTGGATCAGTTGGTGTGAGCATGCTTTGAACCTCCCATGTTTCCTTTATAACAATCTTCATTGGTTAGAAACTGTGATAGTTCTGCAGCCCAAGGTTGGGAGTCTTTCCTTTAGGGTCAGATCGTGAACATTTCAGGGTTTATGGCCACCCAGTCTGTATTACAGCTACTTACACTAAGCTACTGTTGTCGCCACAGAACAGAGTAGGCACATGGCACAAAAATGAATAATAGCCTTGCTTTGTTTCAATAAAGCTTTATTTATACAGACCAGTGGTGAGCCAGGGTTTCTTCGTCTCCACTCTGGTCCATGCCTGGGTTATACCAAACCCAGAGGAGAGTCTGGCATCACAGTATTCAATGGCAGGCTTGGGATAGAAATCTACCCTCACTAAAAAAAAAAAAAAAAAAAAAAAAAATCTTTAAAGGGCCAGAGAATTAGCTCAGTGGTTCTGGCGCCTGCCTCGCAAGTGCAAGGTCCTGAGTTCAATCCCCGGTAACCACATACAATGCTGGGCGTGGTGACTCATGCCCACCAGCAATCAATACTGCACACCACATTACCAGGCGTGGTGGCTCACGCCTGTCATCCCAGCACTCGGGAGGCAGAGGCAGGAGGATTGCTGAGTTCAAGGCTTGCCTGGGCTCCATAGTGAGCTCAGGGCCAGCCTGAACTACAAAGTGAGACCCTGTCTCAAAAAATAAAAAATATTTAAACATTGTTTTATTAAGTAATTAGCAAGGAACAGTCACGAGGCCGGAGGAAGGCACTTCTGGTGGCTGCGATGCGATGCCTGCCTCGTCCTCCTCCACATCAGAGATGGTCCCTTACCTGAACTCTGGATTTTCATTCCATTGTTTCCCTCCGTGGATTCACTGCATGTACTTTTTCCAGGGTTTAAAAAGTTCTCGGATGGCTTGTTTCATGGGAGGCTTAGAAAAAGATGGCTTGAGCTTGGTGAGCGTGGTGGATTTCGTTCGTGGCTTACTCGGCCGGAGGAAAGCAGCTGGAGCAGAGCAAAGCTGTGTGTGACCCACAGGTGACGTGCGGGTCGGAGACAAGAGCGGGACTTCAGGGGCCTTTGCCCCTTGGCCCCCTCCGGAGGAGACTGTGGCAAATCCAGGCTGTTTCCAGGCACGCCAAGCTCTCTTGGTCTGGTTGTGATTTTATCTTTGAACTAAAAGCAAATTATAGTTCTATAACTTTTGCAACTTATACTAGTTGGAGAAATTTCTTTAAAGAAACATATTGTTTGAGTTATATAATAAAAAAGTCCCTTTAGACATAATATCTGGTCAGTAAAAAAGCTACTTATAACATTTGTGAATATTAGATAGGTACGTGTGAAGATCTGATTTAAATGGGCAGTTTTGTTAGGCTCTATTACCCCACACCTGCTAGAGTTTAAGTTTTCAGGACTTGTCCTTTGCCGCCCGTCACCTCCTTCCTGTGCACATAATTTACTCCCCGCTGGTTGTCCCCGGGGACAGCGCCGAGCTGGGTCGGTCCCTCCCGTCCCTTCCCTGGCTGCTCCTCGGAGCGGCCGTCGTTTCCGACGGCGGCGCTCCTCGAGGCAGCTGGGGTTTGGTGGGAAGAGGTCGGACCCACGTTCTGGCGTCTTCCTCAGGGTTTTCTGCGTGTTCGGGAAGTTCCCACCCGCCCCGCGCCTTCTTTAGTCCCCATTTGCTGTTCGCCCACTTGAGTCCGGTGGTGTCCGTGTGGCCGGCTGCGTCTGTCTGCCCGGTCAGCCGACGGTTTTGGGAAACCCCGAGGCCTCGCCCACCTGGAGCTCCAGCGCAGCTGGCACGGGAGCCTCGGCCGCGGGGGCTCCCTGGTGGCTGCCGGGGCCGGCGGCGTGGAGGCCTCGTCTGCGAGCAGCGGCCTCGCGGCTGTGAGGACCTGACCCAGCCGTGCAGCCGGGGCCTTCGGGCTCGAGTGTGCTGCTTCGGGCACGACTCACACGCTCAGGAAGCGCTGGAGCCCACGGGCCGTGGCAGGGCCAGGGCCTGCGTCCTCTCGTGTGGCCGGAGAGGCCCCTGCTGCCTGTGCCGCTCTGGCAGCTCGCATGACGCGGCCGAGCTGGGTTGCGGCTGGGGGCAGCGGCGG
>PVIC010037831.1:0-17909 GCA_004025085.1 Thryonomys swinderianus | reverse complement strand
TCTCTCTCTCTCTGTCTCTGTCTCAGTCTCTGTCTCTGTCTCTCTCTGTCTCTGTGTCTATCTCTGTCTCTGTCTCTGTCTGTTTCTGTCTCTATATCTGTCTGTCTCTCTGTCTCTGTCTCAGTCTCTGTCTCTCTCTGTCTCTGTCTCTCTGTCTCTGCCTCTGTGTCTGTCTGTCTCTCTCTCTGTCTCAGTCTCTGTCTCTATCTCTGTCTCTCTCTGTCTCTGTCTCTGTCTGTCTCTGTCTCTCTCTCTGTCTCAGTCTCTGTCTCTATCTCTGTTTCTGTCTCTGTCTCTGTCTGTCTCTGTCTCTGTCTCTGTCTCTCTGTCTCTGCCTCTGTGTCTGTCTGTCTCTCTCTCTGTCTCAGTCTCTGTCTCTATCTCTGTCTCTCTCTGTCTCTGTCTCTGTCTGTCTCTGTCTGTCTCTGTCTCTGTCTCTCTCTCCTGCC
The DNA here is from genome assembly GCA_004025085.1 of Thryonomys swinderianus. Lineage (NCBI taxonomy): Eukaryota > Metazoa > Chordata > Mammalia > Rodentia > Thryonomyidae > Thryonomys > Thryonomys swinderianus. The sequence goes on along the minus strand of PVIC010037831.1, from coordinate 17,460 downwards.
CTTCCCCAGCTTTCATTCTTTTCCATTAAAGAGCAAGAATGCTTTTCAGGGTCTATACCTTCTCCCACAGGATCCTGTAACACATGTCTCATATAAGGACTCTTGGCAGTTAGGATGGACACATTTGAATGAGTTTTATCAAGGTTTCTTCTTTTTTTTTTATTCATTTCAAATAAAAGGAATAGCATAAGGAGATATAGCCTTTGACTGTCACAATACATTTTGCCACTACCAGAGTTATCTATCCCTCTTTCCTGCTTCAAAAAGCAGGAATGGATATCTTATCCATGTTTGTCTTTCTAAAATTCTTCAGATGAGATATGTTTACATACCTGTATTGTCTAACCCTTCTAGCATCGAATCACTCTTATTTTTGAGAAGTTTATTCTTTAATCAGGCTTAAGTTATTTTTCTACTATTTAATACAATTTCTCTGTCCTGGAAGATGGAGAAGTATAAACATTTCTCTTAACAAAGTCTTTTCATTTAACAATAACATTTTTAGTGCTCCTGTTGTTTATAGAAGACTTTCACATACATTCTGACTTGATAGTCAAAACTTGGCTCATTGTAGAAATGAGAAAATTGATATGGAAGACAATGGAAGAATTGGAAATCCATTCGATTATTCTTTCTTTTGAATAAAGGGAGTGTTTCATTTGTTTGAAAAGTAACATGCTACTATTTTTCCATTTCTTGAGATCCTTTTCAAAAATTTTCCAAACACTCCACATTTCGTTTTTATATACCGTATAGTTCATTGTTCTAACATTTTAGAAATTATTATTTATTTATGATATGTAATGATTATATTCATCTTGAGGAATTTATATACCAATCCTACATTTATTAAACTATACAAAGATTGTTCTGAACACTGCTGAGGATCAAGTGATGAAATTACCCACTTCACACTCTTCCATATTTATATGTGGTTTTTAGTTAACAATGTCTTAATGGTCTAAAATGATCTTTGTAATAATGACATATTTTCTGCTAACAACTGGCCATGCAAATCTTGACAAAACAATTTCATCTTGGAACACAGGGTCATCTGAAAGAATGAAGAAAAGAGTTTGGAGGTCTTGCTTTTGGGCTGTGAAGCCAATACACGGACCATATGACCCGATCTCCAGCCTCTCAGTAGTGCCCTGTTGACTTGCTAAACTGGAAGTATAAAAGTTGGAAAGAAGCCCCACCGAATGGAACATTCTACCAAATCCACACATCACAAGAGGATAGCAATTAAGCTCCTGGCTCATGAGTTGTACCCTACTATCCTATCATCTGTAAGAACACCCTTCCCTTTAAAGGCATATGATTATTAAAGATTTTCTGTCTAGTTAGTCACTCTCTAAACTGTATTCTACTCATTATTTCTGTCTTGCACCTTACTTGTCTATAATGAGTTTTCTAATGTTTCCTAAGATCACAGCTTTAGACTCACATATTTGCTTCTTTATTTCCAAGGTACAAGTCATTTATTCCACTTACAATGAACAGTAAGTTCCAGGCTCATTTCTATGTTCTCACTGACATGATAACTATATCTCAACGCCTTAAATTGTTGTATAAATTTATTATGACAAAACACCTAACAAAACACTAAAAAAGTAGACATCACAAATGCTGAATAGCCAGAAATTGTATAAAAGGCAACACTGTAGCTTTCCCATCTCATTCATTCATCGAATAATACACTAGAGCAGCGAGGGGTAAGTCGGATGTGCCAGAGCGATGGTTAGTCACGGTGTGCCCCCAAGAAAGCCTCGGGGGTTCAGAGCTGGGCTTTTGGAAGCCAACTGGATGACTGGGCTCTAGAACTGACTTGCTGTTAGGCAGCGGGGTCTGCTCGGAAGACATGGGTCACTGGGGTGGGGACAGAGCTGGAAGGGGCCTCCTCTCTCCTCCCTCCTCCCTCTGATTTCCAGCTGGTATGACATGAGCAACGTTTCCAAGCCAGACATTTCCACTGTGCTGTCGCTGCCCTGAAGCCAGCCAACCGTGGATGGAAAATGTGAACCAAGACAAACCTCTCCTCTCTTTTGCTGTGACTGTTGGATATGTCGTCCTCAGGGTAAGAAAGGAACTAGCAAAGCTACCCTCCCTCAGTTTAACTTTGAAGAAATCATTTAGCAAACTTAAACCTGTTTCTTAATCTGTAAAACTGAAAATGTTAATAGTGCCTAAAATGGGACAGGTTGTAAGGAAAAATAGAACCCTCATATAAAACATTCAGCATAAGAGAAGCCTTTACAGTTCATTGTTTAGTAAACACTATTCTTACAGTAAATGAGAAATATTTATACAGTATCTTTTGTAAGCCCAGAGCTCTACTTAGGGAAGATCTATAGGCACTGTGAGGAATTACTTTTTCTTCACTCTGGAAGAAGAATTCAATCTGTCAGTGAAAGTAGTTACGGGGTTGAGTAGTATCCCATGATACAGACGATGCCTCGCTATGTCACTAATGTTTCTGTTGCTGTGACAAAACACCTGAGACAAACAACTTAAAAGAGGAAAGACCAATTTGGCCAGAGGTCTAAGTCCATGGTTACTTGACTATTGTTCCTGGGCCTGTGGGAAGGCCTAAAGCTTTATGATGAGGAAGACACGGCAGTGACAAGCCAGAAAGCCAGAGCTGAAGGGGTGGGAGACAAGGTATTATCCCCAAGGTCACACTCTTATGACTCACTCCCTTCCGCAAGGTTCCCACCGCCTACATTGCCATCAGTTCCTAAAAATACCACTATGTTATGAATCCATCAGTGAATCAATCCACTGATGGACTCAGAAACTTCACAACCCAGTTACCTTCCTCTTCCCACAGCCCACCTGTGAACATGTAGGAGCAACTCGGGGGACATTTTTGACCTAAACCATAATGCAAGTTCCAACAACAAAGCTGTGGCCATTTTGATGCTGAAAGAGTTGATAAGAAGTCTTGAAAGGACAGTAGCATTCTCAACCAATCCCAAGACCAGGACTCATAAACACCGAAATTATTTGGCTCTAGTCATTATCTGATTCCCTCATTTCAGCTCCCTCCTCTTCCTTAGGCCAGGTTTGGCTCTCCCTCCTTACGTGCCTCCTCTGACCTGGGCACATTTCCTTGTGCTCGAAGGTCTTTTTCTTCGTGCCCAAACTGCATGAGAAGTAAGGCAGGAGCTCCCCTGCCGCTGGGACCTGCTGCTCATCACTGCAGCCCACGCCTGGCAGACAGAGCTGCTCCGTAAATACAAGGGAATCGGCGAAGGAAGGAATGAAAGGAATAAAGTGTGACTATTAGAAAGGTAAACTGATGTGGTCTTTTACCACAACAATACCTTTCTATTTTCTTAATACGTATACACGGTTTTCATCACTATATAAGTACCAGAGACACACTGGTTTTGGAATGCAGGTGCAGTCTAGCCTCAAATTGTCTATTAATTTTAGGAAGGAAAAAGATGGCTTCTGGAGTCAGTTTTGTGTCCAGATCCTGCTTTCCTAGATACTAGTAGTTAATTAGCTCTTGAGACACTTCTCATACTCAACGTGTAAAGGGGTGGGACTATCGCCATGCTGATTAAAATGTACTATATAACATGTTAGATTATATAGCATGTAGCATTGTGTATATACCATTCATTATTGTAAAGCACTTTGTAATGGCTTCTAATAAGATAAAACATTTAAAAACACTAAAAATAACAAAGAGGCCCCAAATGATGAAGCTACATACCTCTGGGGTAATATGGTAACCTTACCAGTGAGAATCAAGATTTGCAGAAAGAAAATACTAACCTTTTTCTTTCTATTTAAAATTTTCCCTGTAGTCACTTTAATAGGCCTTAAAAAAGGAAAGAAAGAAAGAAAGAAAGAAAGAAAGAAAGAAAGAAAGAAAGAAAGAAAGAAGAAAAAAAAGAAAAGAAAGAAAGAAGAAAAAAGAAAGAAAGAAAAAGAAAGAAAGAAAGAAAGAAAGAAAAAGAAAGAAAGAAAGAAAGAAAGAAAGAAAGAAAGAAAGAAAGAAAGAAAGAAAGAAAGAAAGAAAGAAAGAAAGAAAAGAAAGAAAGGAGAAAGAAAATACTTCTTAGCAAGGCAATAATCATCTGGTACTTCCAAGTAAAAATATTCTAAGTATAAGAACATAAGCTTTGTGAAAATGACAAATATCCAGCAACTAGAATTTGCATTGCATTTGAGTTTTCCTATGTAGAAGTTTTAAAAATAGTTCCATTGACAGGAGTAATGACAAAGAGCTACTGTGGATTCAACATTACCCTTAACAATTCATTGTTACCAAATCATTAATCCCATCAACACAGGTGAGCTTTTGAAAAATCCTAGGGACTGTATCGAGCCCCTGAGGGATCTTTGGTAAACACAGGCAAGGGCGGATCCACAGTACCTGAGAGTTCTGTCCTCTCTTCTGCGAACCTAGGATCACAGATGCCGATTAAATAAGTAGTGTAGGAACTCAGGGCACCTGTAAAGGGTAAATGTCTACTTTTGTAAATTTTAATCAAGGACCTTTTCATTTGATAATGTGGAAGAAGAAAAGGTAGTAAGACTTTTCTGAAACTGCTCTTATTCTTTGCCTACTCTGTGCATTACACAGTTTTATTAGTGATATGCTCCATATAGTTTTATATATTTATACATATATTTTATACTTTAGTAGAGAACAAGGTTGGTTTCACTATAAGCTCATCTCAACAACTTAGCCAAAAGATCATTACAGTATTTTATACCCCTTATATTTATTTTATACCCTAATAACTTGTGATAAAAAGCAGTAGGAAAATAAACATTTTGTTTAGTTGATGAGCTAGTTTATGTTTGAAAGTTGTTAAAACTTTTATAGAAATATTAGATCAAAACACATTTCTAGTTTGAAATAGAGCATGAGTTGTGGGGAAAGACAGATAGGAAGGACTCTACCCCCGAGCTGCAGCTGACGTTTGGGTTGGGGAGAGACGGAACAGCTGACGGGTGCAGGCCCTGGGTCCACGCAGCCCACAGTCAACATGGCGCCTCTGCCTTCTCTGCGGCCAGATGCCGCATGCGTCTCCCTCCAGGGACGATGCCCGCGTTTGCATTAGTTAATGAACTGAGAAGAGCTGCAGGCACCTCCGGCCATTAACGGCTTCCTTTGCGGCTCCGCGCACTTGCGAGCCCTCTCTCCTGGCAGAGTCTGATGGCAGCCATCTCAGGGGCCTGCTGTGAGGCAGGCTGCACTGAGACAGACCTCTGCGAGGCAGGTTCTCCTTTGCCAGAGCCAAGAAGCTCCTGATTTGAGTTTTAATTAAAGACAAACTGAACCCTTCGGGGGAAAGTTGGGGCACTCCTGGCCAGGAAGGCAGCCATGTACTCCGGAGCTGGGGTTGTCAGGGCACATCTGCGTCTGCACGGAGACCGGGATGCTAAGGGCCAGAAGGGCTTAAAGACGAGTTCAAATCCATGACTAAAACACGAAAAAGCACTTTAGATGCCTTAGATCACACCTTTGAAAACTTAAGGTATTTTCATGCTGGGCTCATGACCTCTGGAGACCCACATACTCTGTGGGTCCAGAGTCACTTCTGTTGGAACCTGGGGAACTCTGGCCACCCACCAGTTTATTGGCCCACACATGATGCCCTACAATAACCAAACGTTAGTGCCCTGGAATTTCACCATCCCCAAAATATTTCTCCATGTTTCTGAGTGGAAATTTATTTAAGTAGGTGCTTGTATTTCTCAACACTCTGTTTCTACCTTCTCTGCTCTGTGGCTCGTGACTTTGGGTCCCTCGTCAGCCCGCAATACAGCATCTTTTTGTCTAGAGGCCTCTTCCTCTCCCAGCTAGAGTTGAACTAATTCAAGAGTATCCTCAGGTCTTTTGGGGACGTGTAATTTAGAAAGCGATACAGTTAAAAATTGTAGATTTTTCAAAGAAGTGTGTAGAGCTTTCAAAAAAGACACATCAGGAGGTTCCCTTCTGTAAGCTGTATTTCCAAGGGTATCTCAGCTGCCCTACATGTATATACATGCAGAAAAACTTATTCTCTGGGGAACCAGTGTCTCCTGGAAGTGTAGCACTTTTGATTCACAAAACCATTTTCCTTCTTCTCCTCTCACACACTAGTCTATGTTCCCTGTCCTTTCAGTTAGGTAAAGTAACCTAACTGCATTCTGACCATGGAATACAGGAAACAGTGCTAAAATTCCCTTTCTTCTTTTCCCATTAACCACCTGGAGAGATCTGCGAGGTATTTCCATCATGCATCCCAGAGTCCCTTTGCTAATGATTCACTGCAAAGGCACATTCAGGCTACTATTTGGGTAATAAATAATGCTATTCTTTGTAAAGACAGTGAAATTTGGGGGTTATATTTCAGTAGGTAGCCCAATCTAACATCTATCAGTTCTCTGAATCTCAGCCACTTATCAGCAGAACAAGGACAGTATTTTTATGGCAGTTGTGAAGATTAGAGACAGGCGCTAAAGACATCAGGATCACTGTCTGATACACAAAGGTCTCTAAAAACGGAAGCAATCTACAAAACTATAGGTCCCCTAGGCTCCTCACTGAGGACAATAATCTTCATTTCTCTTTCAGTTAAAGACATATTACTTTGGGAAGTTAGAGCATGGAGGCCAGCACTTATCTCTGAGAGTGCACATATCACCCAAGTCTTGCATACCTCTGAATCTATCTCACTGTGCTTCCACCATTCCCCTGCTGAGGAGAGGGAGGAGAGGGGAAGTTAAAACATGAACAATATTACAACTCTTAACAGTCAGACTCTACCCAGGTAACTCCTATTTGAGGGAAAGAACTGGGTGAATGGACAAAGAGGGAAGCTGCTATAGTTTATATCTAAAATGTCAGTGTCAGAGTCTCATGTTTGGAGACAGGGCCTGGTAGGAAGGGGTGGCCCACAAGGGGTGTGACTTTCCCACTTCCTTTCTTCTCTCTCTACTTCATGGAGACCATGATGTGTATGTGTGCGGCCTTTCTCTGCTCTGCTTTTTTGCACTAGAGCCAGATGCACGTGGACTGAAAGCATAGAATTTCTAGGCCAAAATAAGCCTCCTGTCTTTCGAACTTCGTATGTCATGTATTTTCTCCCAGTAAAAAGAAGGTGGCTAAAACAGAAATTTGTACCAGAGAAGTAGAGTCATTGCTGTAACTCCGCAAGACCATGTGTTCCGAAAGCCTGTAATAGTTGTTAATGGGAAAGGTTTCACAATGCTGGATAGAGAAACCCTAGAAGACTGCAAGTGGAGCCTGATAGAAGATTCTCATCTGAGCTTAGAGGATCAGAATGCTGAAGAGGACAGGTCAGGCTCAGGAAGGAAATTCCAGTCAGGAATGAGGACTCCACGGGCAGTTGGACCAGAAGCCATGATTCTTATACCTTGGCAGAAAATGTGTCTTCATTTGTCCCATGTCCTGAGACTTTGTAGGAAACTGAGGTTAAAGACAGTGGACTGATGAATCTGGTGGAAGATATTCCAGAGCAGTCCAATTTCATGCTGCGGTATGTGTCTTTCTGGCTATGTTCTGTCAGATTTGTAGAGATTCAGGAGCAAAGAGCAGAACTCAATGATTTGAAAAGTCTCAGTTTCTCCAGAAAAGAAATGCTTATAAAGTTGGAGCAAAGAAGATTAGCATTTTTAAAAATCCAAGAACTCTGTACAAATTTATTTTAGACTTTTACAGAGGCTCATAGTTAAGAGTTTGCCTTGAATCTCACCAGAGACACTGCATTTGGGCTTTTCCACAATGCCGAAACTGTTAGGACGTTGGTAACTCTAAGACATGGATTGAGTGCATTTTGCGTAATGAGATGGGCCTGAACATGAGTTTTCCATACCCTGAATCCACCGAATTTGTGCCATGATATGCCTCTCCTTTAAGTTGCAGGGCGATTTGATGCACAGTGGTAAAGAGACCAAGACATAAGTATAAGAAGGATCTAGGGTAGTAATTAAGAGCTGGTATTTTTTTTCTTCTTCTGAGACAGGGTCTCACTTTGCAGCTCAGGCTGGCCCTGAGCTCATTATGCAAACCAAGCAAGCCTCGAACTGAGCAATCCTCCTACCTCTGCTTCCTGAGTGATGGGACGATAGGCGTGAGCCACCACGCCCAGTATAAGAGCTGGGTTTTTGATGACTGAAGAAATTCAATACCACTGATTAACCAGAAGCTCTTGAGTGGCACTAAGGAATAAAAGTAGAGAGAATTTCAAAGTTTTCCCCAAGTTAAAAAAAAAATATGGGATTTATTTGCTTGAATTCAAGAAACTGTGAAACTCATTAAACTTCAGCAACTGAGAAGAGCTATCTAGGTTAGGAACATGTATGGTGTATCCAGGACCTCACCTTCAAAGGTAATTTTTCTGTCTTCATGCCTCTAAAGCTAATATGTGGTATCTGATGTGAACAAGCCTACGGTACTTATTAACCACTGAAGAGATGAATGAATGGAACAGTACAATGTCTATGGGTTATGATAGAGCACTCCCACCGATTTATTAACGGAAGAATTGAGACTGTAAAGGACCAACTTCAGACTAATGTACTGACTTTTTATTACCAGCTCTATGTGCTCTTGGCAAATGAAAGTGTAAATAGCACTACTGAATTTATCTGAATTATAGAAAGTCATTTATTTCAAAATTTAGATACTTAAATCTAGACATGATTTCTTCTACACCAGCCTGGAAATAGAGTTTTCTATTCTATTTGAAGTATTTTCAAGGAAGATTATTCAGTGAGCCCCCTCAATAAATGAGTCTCATATCTGACCAACTTTTCTGATAACCTACTTTCCCTTGAAGCTGTTTCTCCTTGTTCTGTCCTTTGTGGTAATAGGAAACAGCTAATAACCACCATCTACACATTCAAAGACTTTTCAAGGTAAATTATAAAAGACACAATTTCTACTCCTAAAGAGTGTACTGTCTACCAAAGGAAAAGAACAAATACATTAGCTATGCTTCAGTGAGAGAGAGCTATTTGGGGCCAGGCGGATTAAATGAGTCCTTAAATATGGTAGCAGACTATGGTGCATTGTGAAGGTTCACTGTCCATAAACCAACATTACTTCTCAGGCTTTTGTACGCCTCCTGGTAAGTAACTGAGAAGGATATAAAATACATATAGCTTGACTTCTAATTTTTAAAAACATCTTCACTTATTTAAGCCATTATTATTTGGTCTCTATTACAACTCTATCAAAGTAATTAGTATGTGTCCGTGCATATAAACATTTACATATATTCATGTAGAGATGTGAACATGAATTTAAGTGAGAGAAGAAACAAGTCTGACCGAGGAATATGTTTGTAAAAGCTTCTGTAGGAGTGATTTGCACATCGGCAATACTCAATATTATTAAGTTTCTTCTCTCTGATCAGTTTGTATCTCGGTGCATATTGAAAAATGGTAGTCTAGAGCCTGCCCACACCTGAGGCTGCTGTCTTTCACTCACAAAATTGATATTAAACGAGTGGACATACTGCCTGACACTACGAGTTCAGGCCCCTGGCCTTAGCGCTGGCGGCAGACTCGGGAATGCTGCCGAAGCCAGATGTCTCCCTGGAGACTCACGCGCCATGAAGGGGCCGCGCTACGAAGCAGGATTCTGTTCCTCCCGGGGGAAGCCGGTCAAGCCCGCAAAGCCGAGCCCAGAAGCCATGGCAGAGACCAAAATATGATAAGAGGTCAAAACCTTTGCTTCCAACAGATCTTCAACGACAGAACAGTTTCCACCAAAATTCAGAAAGGGCATCCAGACAGCGGAGATGCTGAAATTATCAACATTTCTAAAGAAGAGGAGACAAAGCTAGACGGAGCTTGGTGCCAGCTACCAAGGTTCAGTCTATGTCAGACTGAATTTGATACTGCACTTGTCTTGGCTCTGCGCAGGAAGCATTCTGAGTTCAAAGTCCAACCCGGAGACAGGCTGGCTCGGACTGGGGGGGAGGTGCATCCCTGGCGGTGGAGCTGTTTATGGAACGGAGCGGGGGCAGGCCTGACGGACTCCCAGCCCAGCCAGAGCTAACATCTAATCTTGCCATGTTCATTAGCTTCAATCTTTCTTCCTCTAGAAGAGATCTAATAAGGGATTTGAGTTTCCATCTTCTTCTCCCTTTACTAGACCTCTGATGGAACTATTAATGAGTGTGACAGAGCCAGAGGGCAGGCAGCCGGAGAGAAGAATAGACGAAACAGATGGCAAAACTCATCCACAAACTGGATAAGGCCATTAAGAATCCACTCATCATCACTATTAAACATTCAAGAGGTGGTTTTCTGCACATTAACTTGACAGTATAATATGAATCACAGCCTTTCTGGGGCTCAGTTTCAATATCTGTAAAAGGTAGAGTTTGAGAGAGCTCCTCAGTTACTGAATTTGCTCTGAGGATCCTGGCCCTTAAAGTTACCTGAAGCCACAGAAAGAAGTCTCAGACCTCTGCTTTAACTAGGCCATGTTGCATTTATATGAAATGCTTCCAGGGATGCTGAACTTGTATATGTTCTGTGGCAAAAAAAATAAATAAATAGATAAAATAAAGTCCCAAGGCTAAAGTAAAGTTTGCAAATTACTGGCACAGAGAAATGGTGAAGACGTCCCTGACTCACCCTCTGGGATTTGGTTTGGAACAAGCACTGAAACTTGTCCACCGTTTCTTTCCTGTCCAGGTGATGCAGATAAAACTGATTTCACTCCATTAAAAGGCAACATTGTATCATTTAGCCTGTGTTCATTATATAAAACAGCCATCTGCTGGCTTAACTCCCACTTTCCAGGAAGACAGAAAATGAATGCAAACCTCACAATCACGCAAAAATAAACCACGTTTGTATTTTCCACTGATACTTCTCAGAGCTTTGCTTTGGAATTAGCTAGAGTAAAATGGTAAAGGGTGATCTACACATTCACTTCCCATCCTACCCAAATGTAGGTCAAGGGGAAGATTCAGGGGCAGCTTGAACTTGAATTTTGGGGAAGATGTTTGAAGACAGCTGAGAATATCCATATCCTGTCTCATTCTCTCTCACTCTCTCCCTCATTTTGATCTCAGGAAAGGGGGTTGCTTTGAACATAAGGTTAGAAACAAGATTTTCACTGAACTTTGATCCATTCTAGCGCTCATGGTGTGTTTAAACACACAGAAGTTTCCTTCAAATTTGGTTCATTTCACATGTGTTTAGCCAGTGTCATGTTCTCTCTCTACACACACACTCACAAAGCAAACTTCTTTTCTACCAGGAGTGTTCAGTAATGAGACTCTCTGTAGATTCTAATAGCATCACACCCTCGTTTAGAATAAATCAGATACAATGTGATAACACTGCACAATTCTTCTTATATGAACAAGCCAAAATACAAAGAGCAAAATAAAGATAGATAATAGGAAATAGGAAGATAGATCTTTTGCAAATGGGAAAAGGACCAGGAGATGGGAAAGAAATAAAGAAAAAATTGAGATGCTTTTTATACATGTGACAACCCAAGAAGGGGAATGTAATCAATATCTACTGCAAACATATGCTAATAAAAATTGAAAAAAGAACACCTAATATTGACAGCAACAAAAAAAGTAAATTCAATACTCATGACTTTCAGAAATATATAATATTTAGTTATATATTTTTAGAATATTCTATCTATTGTGATATCTATATGAACATCCTTCTAAAGTGGGATTCTACTGTGCCTTTCTGTTCTTCAACCTGATTAAGAGGTAAGTTGCAGCATCACTGAGATGTACAACTAACACTGATGCTGTCAGTTTTGACAGCGGTTGGAAAGTTTTTGTTTGGTTCTGTTTTAGGAATGTGTATTTCTGGGTTGCAACTCAAGCCAACGTGAGTTTAGAAGCTGGAACTGATAGCAGAAGGCAGAGATACGGTGCTCAGGTAGCTGATCCGCTGGCTGTCCCGCGTGGAGTCAGGCTATGCGCGATCTAGGCTTAGCCTTCCTCTGCGTCCACGCTGGTCCCTGACAGAGATCCCACAGTTTTGAACTACACACAGACATTTTGACATTTAATAATTAGTTTTTAACTTTTGGAAAACCTGTCAGTTTATTCCAATAAGACTGAAGCTACTGGAAAGTGGTAGTCTACAGGTTAGATCAATTACTTTACAAAAACTCAGGAAACAGTGAGAGATCACAGCACATGGTGGTAGCACGTAGCAAGAAAATACGTTGATGAAAAGTGGGAGAACAACTTTTCATTACATGCAGGAGCCCCACCTGCCCCAGGCAGTGTAATGGGGAACGACATACTGTCCACTTAGAGGACTCTGGTTTAGAACCAAACACCATGTTCACCCCAGTGAAACTCAGGAACCTCCCGGCCACACAGCCCTGAAGGTCAGCCTGGGATGCACAGACTAAACCTCCATACCTGCCCTAGAGCCCGTTTGGACCACAGCAGCAAGGATGTAAGCTGGCCTGGAAGACTCTGTCTTCAGCACGAACCACTACTTTGCTGACACCAATAACCTAGAAGTTTGGACAATCGTTACCAGACTTCAGCAGCCTAAGGGTTCAGGCTCGCTGCAGTGCAGTGCTGGTCTCAGTGGCCCTGATCCCGGGGGCTGTATCAGATGGCCTGCTAGGATCTCCAGACAAGTGACTGTCCACACGCTTTTCTAGACAAAGCCAGTTTTTGTAAACTGACTGACTCTACTTCCTGAAATGCAATGGTACGAATGCAAGGCCTCAGAAATAAAGAACATCAGAAACACATATCATACCGAAGAAGCACACAAAATGCCAGTTACTTATCCTAAAGAAATGATATTGTACGGAATGGTTGATGGAGAATATAAAATAAGTGCTATAAGGAAGCTAAGAAAATGTAAAATATAGAGAGAATTAATTCACAAAAGAGAATAATGAATGATCTGAATGAGAAATGTAATTGAGAGATGAAGATGATGATTCTAATAATAATAATAATAATAAAGAAATTTCATGGCTAAAAAAAACAATAAATGAAAAATACAATAGAGAGCATCAAGAACAGAATCAGTCACTGGAAGAGTGAATCTGTAATGTCAAAGACAGGTGATTTGACAACGTACATTTAAAGAAGAAAAGGCAAGGCAAATGAATCCAGAAAGTATGGAATTATAAAATAGCATTAAAAAAGTAAATCTTCCAGTCACAGAAGTTCAAAAAATAGAATAGAAGCGAAAATGCAGAGAAATTATTATAAAAATAGTAGCAGAAAATATTCCCAATCTGGAGGAATATGTAAATGTCTAGGCAGGAAAGCCAAAGGTCTCCAAACATTCAATCCAAATAAGACTACTCCAAGGCATATTATGCTACTGATTAAGTTTTAAAGATGTAACACAGCAGCTTGCATGTGAGGGCATTGCAGTGTGGTCAGCAGAGAAGGTGATACCATGTCCAAAACACTGAAGGAAACACTACCCACCAAGAAGCCGGCACACACCTGTCTTTCAAACAAAGAAATATAAAGAATTTCCTGCACAAACAAAAGCTGAGGGGATTAATTTCTTCCAGAACTATTTTACATTCAAAGCTAGAGCAACTCTTTAATTTCATGGAAAAGGTGCTAGAGAAAACCATAAAAATAGTCACTGGTACAAACCTCATTGGTAAAAGTAAATACATATTCTTGCAGAATAATATACTATGGTTGTGTATAAATCACTTTTATTCTCATTATGAAAGTGTACAATAAAGCCATTAAAATAATAATAGTTATAATAACAAGGGATATGTACTATAAAAAAGACATAAATTGTGAAATCAAATAGTAAAACTTGTGGTGAGGTGAGTAATTTATTTTTAATTTATTTTGTAGCATTTGTTATTTTTATAATAACAGTTAAACCACCATCACTTTAAAGTGAACTATTATAACCATATTATTTTTGTAAACTTTGTCATAAACATAAAATGAAAGCCAATATTTACACAACAAAGCAAGAAATCAAAGCATGCCACAGGAAAAAAAATCAATTAATTAAAACAAAGACATGAAGAAAGGAATGGGATCCATAGATCTACTATGAAATAAGAAAATGATAAAATAGTAAGTCGACTTACCAATGATTACATTGAATTTGGATGGATTGACTTCGGTCAAAAAATAAAGAGAAGATGAATTGATAAAAAAGTAAAAATTCAGCTATATGCTACTTACAAGTGACTCATTTCACCTTTTAAAACACACACAGGCAAATAAACGAAGAAATGAAAACTGTACTTTATTTCAACAGAAACAAGAAGAAAAAAGCAGGAGTAGCTATATTTGTATCAGATAAAGACTGTAAATCAAATATTATATGAAGAGATAAAGAAGCCCATTAAATGAGAACGGTTTTAATTAAAAAAAAACATGTATAACAATGTAAATATATGTACATCTAAAAAATACTACATTACTATGTAAATCAAATATTAATTGATTCTAGAGAAGAGAGAGTGTGTGAAGCAATATTAATAGGGAACTTCAACTCATCATTTACAAGAGATGAAAAATGAATAAGTGAGCACTAGGCTTAAATAAAGTCCAGGTCAATCTAACAAACATACTCAGAATGTTTCATTTCACAAGCACAGAGGACACAGTCTCAACAACACATGAAATGTTCTCCAGGGTAGATTATATATTAAACCACAAAACAAGTCTTCACAAGTGTATGAAATCATATTTGATAACTTCTCTTACTACAGTGTTGTGAAACTAGGACTCAAAAGCAAGAAAAAGTTTAAAAGATTCAAAAGCATATGAAAATGAAACAACAAACTAGAAAAATCAATGAATCATAAAGAAATAAAAATGTCTCAAAACAAATACCAATGGAAACACAACATGCCTAATCCTATGAGATACCACAACACATAGGTATAAGAGCTAAGTCTATAAGGATAAGTACCTACATAAAAAAAGAAGACATCCCAAATAAACAACCTAATGTTATATATATCATGAAACTATAAAACAAGAACAAATAAATCCAAAATTAGTACAGAGAGGAAAATAATGAAAGACAAAAAATAAATAAAATGGGGACTAGAAAAAACAGTAGGAAAGATAAACAAAATTTAGAGGGTTTTTTGAAGAGATAACATTTAGTTAGAATATGACAAAAAAAGAACAAATTAAAAATAAAAGCATAAATAAAAAAATAAATGACTGCTGTAACAGCAATACAAAAAAGGATAAAAGACTACTAAAATGATTATACATTGGCAAGTAGGACAATTTAGAAGAGCCAGATAAATTTTTTGACATTTGCTCAATTATGATGAAATAAAAAATCTAAACTGACTGATTATGAGTGAAGAGATTAATAGAATAATATTCTGAAAGAAAAGTCCAGGATCAGATTTCCTTGCTGATTTTTATCCAACATTTTAAAACCTAACTCTTATTCAAACTCCTCAAATATATTAATGAAGAAGGAGCACTTTAAAATTCATATTACAAATCCAGGATTTCTCTGATAACAAACCAAATAATAACCCTACAAAAAAACCACCAAAATATACACTCTACCCTGGTTGCATATGAATGTCAAAATCTATAGTAAAAAATACTAGCAAGACAAATTTGGAGCACATGAAAAATATTGTTCACCAACATCAAATATGGTTTATTTCAGGGAGGCTGGGAAAATTCAACAAATGTAAATCAATAGATGAAAAACAAAACCCATACAACTGTTTCAACAAATGTAGAAAAAGATGACAAAATTTAACACTCTTTAATGCTAAAACTATCCACAAGATATATATAGAAGGAATGTAACAATACAATAAAAACCATGTGTAAGGAAGCAACAATTAACATCATATTCAGTGTTGAGCTGTCAAAAATTCTCTCTAAGGTCTTTATCAAGATAAGAATATTCATGTTTATTTTCAATATCACAGGTCATTTGAGAGATACAAATTAAAACAACATTGAGATTCCATCTCACTCCAGCAAGAATGGCCATTATCAGTAAATCAACTAGTAAGTTATGCTGGAGTAGTGCCGGGCGTGGTGGCTCACACCTGTCATCCCAGCACTCGGGAGGCAGAGACAGGAGGATTGCTGAGTTCAAGGCTTGCCTGGGCTACATAGTGAGCTCAGGGCCAGCCTGAACTACAAAGTGAGACCCTGTCTCAAAAAAAAAAAAAAAAAAAAGAAATGCTAGAGGACATGTGGGGTAAAAAGGACCCTTCTCCACTGTTAGTAGAAGTGGACACTGGTCCAAACATTGTAGAAAACAGTATTGAGATTCCTAAGAAAACTATAACTATGGGCTCCATTTAACCCAGCTATTCTGTTTCTTGGTGTCTTCCCACAAGAATTAAAAGCATCATATAAAGCTATATATGCACACCTATGTTTACAGCAGCACAATTGTTAATTTTTAAGTCTTGGAAAAAGCCCAAAGGCCCATCAACAGATGAATGATAAAGAAGCTGTGGGGTTTTTCTCAGCTCTATAATATTATACAAAGAAATTTTATTTATTTATTTATTATTATTATTTTTTTGAGACAGGGTCTCACTTTGTAGTTCAGGCTGGCCCTGAATTCACTATGTAGCCCAGGCAAGCCTCGAACTCAGCAATCCTCCTGTCTGCCTCCCGAGTGCTGGGATGACAGGCGTGAGCCACCACACCCAGTAGAAATTTTATTTTTAATTGATTTATTGGTAGATTTTATGTACACATCATGATCACCATCAACATTGAGAGTTTGTACCAGTATATGACACAATTTAATTCTCATTTTCCCATTCACTTGTGTACTCTATAACCCCCTGCCCCCTACATAAGCTTTGCTTCCTTTTTTGTTTTTGAGACAGGGTCTCACTTTTTAGTTCAGGCTGCCCTGAACTGTGTTGCTCAGGCTAGCTTTGAACTCACAGTAATCCTCCTGACTGTGCCTCCCAAATGCTGGAATTATAGACCTGAGGCATGACACCCGGCATTGTGGTGTATGGTATAGATTGCTGGTGGGCATGAGTCACCATGCCTGACATCGTGGTATGCGGTACCGAGGACTGAACTCAGGATCTTGGGCTTGTGAGGCAGATGCTGGAACCACTGAGCTAAATTCCCAGCCCTGAATCTTTTAATTCTTTCATGTATATACTTAGCAGGGAAATAGTAGGATCAAAGGGAACCTCTAATCCTAGCTTTTTGAGGAATCTCCACACTAATTTCCACAGTGGTTGCACCAGCCTACATTCCCACCAACAGTAGAGAAGAGTTGCTTTCTCCCCGTAACCTCGCCAGCATTTGTTGTTGGCAAATTTCGAGATAGCAGTCATTTTCTGTGGAGTGAAATGGAATCTCAGTGTTGTTTTTGTCTGCATCTTTCAAATGATGACTAATGCTGAGCATTTCTTTATATGTGTTTTTATATACAATGGAGTACTATTCTGCCATAAAGAAGACTAAAACTGAGGCATGAACAGGCACCTAGAGACCA
>PVIC010037830.1:0-17915 GCA_004025085.1 Thryonomys swinderianus | reverse complement strand
CATGTGAATTAAGAATCAGTTGTAGTTATTTTCATTTCATAGACCAAGACTAAGGATGAGTGAGGTTAAAACAGCTGCTAAAATGTCATAGTGCTTTTCTATTGATTAGCTTCCTAAAATCAGGTGTAATTTTTCAAAATCTTGACTAAGATATCTGAAGTCCTATTCCAAGCTATTTTTTAAAAAGTACTGCAGGGCCGGAGGGTTAGCTCAGTGCTTCCGGTGCCTGTCTTGGAAGCTCAAGGACCTGAGTTCAATCCCCGGTAACCACATATAATGCCGGGCGTGGTGGCTCACGCCTGTCATCCCAGCACTCGGGAGGCAGAGACGGGAGGATTGCTGAGTTCGCGGCGGCTTGCCTGGGCACCATAGTGAGCTCAGGGCCAGCCTGAACTACAAAGCGAGACCCTGTCTCCAAAAAGCAAAAAAAAAAAAAAAAAAAGTACTGCAATATATTTCAGAACATTTCTGAATAACCAAAAATAGTTACAATTCAAATTGATTCCTAATCTTTACTAAAAGAAATCCTTCCACACAAACTCAACAACAAAAATACACAGATATTTATCTGTTCTCTTTGTTTTTACTTTTATTAGGACATGTTTGGGGTACATAATGATTATATTTATTGTAGGGAATTTGTAGGTGTATGTAATCCATTTCAAATTTTGCTCATTTCCTCCACACCCTTTGTTTTTTCTTCATTTATCTTATAAGACCTTATGAAGTTAATTATCATATATAAATATACAGAAATTTTTGTATGAGACCAACTATAATATATTTAAACTTGCGTATCTGAGTTATTTTAACACTGTGATCTCAAAATACACCGATTTTCCTGCAAGTTTGTCTCTATGGAAAGTTAATACTCCATTGTATTTAAATATAGTCCCACATTCTTTATACATTCAACTATTGATGGACAGCTAAGATGTTTCCAAGATTTAACTATTATGAATTACACTTCTATAAAGTTGGAAGTGCATGTGTCACTTGGTATGATATTTTTAACTTTTTTAGGAAGACATACAGAAGGGGTCAAAAACAATTCCTACTTTCATTTTTTTGAAGAATCTCCATACTGACACTCATAGTGGTTGTATCATTTTATAGTTCCCCTAACAATGGAGAAGATTTCTTTTCTCCCCACAGCTTTGCCATCCATTGTCAATCCATTTCTTGATGGTAGCCATTCCTTCTGGAGTGAGAAGGAATCTCAGTGTTGTTTCAGTTTGTGTATCTTGAATGGGCAATGGTGTTGAATATTTTTTCATGTATTTCTTGGTATTTATATTTCTTCATCTGAGAAATGTGTGTTCATTTCAGATGCCCTTTTTAATTAGGTCTTTAAATCTGGGGGGGGGTCTAATTTTTCTGAATTTCCCATATATTCTAGATATTACTCTTTTTTCTGAAGTGTACTGGCAATTTTTCCCATTATGTAACTTATTTTTTCACTCTGTGAAGTGGTTTCCTTTGCTGTGAAAGTTTTAATTTTATGTGATCCTTTTGTTGACTCAGCACTGTTTGTGCCATTGAGATTTTGCTCAGAAAGTTTGTGGACATCTGTGTCTTCAATAGTTATACTTCTACTACATCATTAAGTACTTCTGTTCTAATGCTCAGATCTTTGATTGATTTTATTTTAGTGGAGTGCATAGTGAGAGATACGGGACTAGGTTTAACCTTTGAAATGTGGAGAGCCAGTTTTCTCAGCAACATTTGCTTTCTTCAGCTAAGGAATTTGGGCCCTGGGTCAAAGTAACGGAACTGAATGTGCCTGGAGTTGTACTTTATCTTCTATTCTGTTCCATTGATCATGAGTCTTTTTTTTTCTTTCTACTTTCATTCTGTTTTTATCTCAGTAGTTTTGTAATATAACTTGAAGTCTGGGATTGTGATGGCCCATGCCTTGCCCATGTTGTGGAGAACTGCCTTTGCTATTTTAGTTGCTCTGTGGTTCCACACGAATTTCAGGGTTTTCTTCTCCAATCCTGTAAGAAATATTATTAGTATTTTGATTGGAGTGAATTCTATTTGTTTTTCTTATTCAGAAATGGGGGATGACCTATTTCTGTCATTTTCCTTCAGTCTTTTCCTTCAGATCACTGTAGTTTTTGTTATAGAGGTCCTTCAAGTCTTTGGTTAGTTCATTCCTAGGTATTTCATTTTTCTTGATATTGTTGGGAAAGGTATTGTTTGCTTTAGCTTAGTGTTCTTTAGTCTTGATCCTCCAGTTCATAGTAAAAAATAATTCTATTTGTGAGTCTATTAAATTATAATATTTCATGCCTTTTGAGACTGAAAGGAAGCACAATACCATAGAGAAGTGAATATATAATGACATTTATCATAACATATCACTTATCAATGATTTAATTGTTAGTGTATTTTATTATGTTTCATTGTGATGCCATAATATAGTTATTGATGCAATAGTCTGTTTGAATAAACATATTCTCTGCATAAAAATAATTGTTTTTTGTCACAGATTTTGAAATGTGTATACTAATAGGATCTCTAAAATTATAAAAGCTAATTCTAATGGCAAAATATCATTTTGGATAAAACCCAAACGTGCCAAACAACTGTAGCCAATTCCCAGACAAGTTTTCTTGATCATCTTTTCCATGAAACATAATCAAATTTTGCAATAATATCTGAGTATTAAAATGTGTGTATTTATCATTGCTCTGTGTGAAAATTTCCATGTTGAAATTTATACTGAGTGCTTAGTGGAAAGCGGAAAGCCCTTGTGTGTGAGCATGTCTCACAAGGGCAGTACTTGAACATATAAAGTCTTAGACAATAATGCATCAATAATTTCTAAATGAGACTTATACTCTTTGTGCTGGTAGTTGTTGATCCCACTGAGGTTTTTATGAGATAGTTTATTTAAAACAATTTTCATGACTAACATAAAGGTGTATCAAAATTTCTTGAAAGTGTGTCTGCTAAATACCCGTAAGTTTATTACCCTCATCACTGATAGCACTTTACCATTCCCTGAATACATCTTTTCAAGCCAGATAGTAATCTTTCTGTATGCCATTCCCATTAGAATGGAAAAATACTGCATATTTTAGAAAAAAAAACTTCATTACCCAGCTTACTAGACTTACTTCAGAATGGATTTCTTTCTTTCATTTGACTCTAAAAATATTTATATCTTATCTTTTAATGTATGAAAATCCCTTTGATCTTGTACTTCTGTTATGTGTTCAATCTGTTATAATTTTAAATCATCTCTCATATTTTTGATTCATAATTTCTAAAATTTAGTTTGCAACAGTGAGCAAATGTAAGAAAATTATTTAAAATTTCCTTTTATAGGAAAAGACAAAAACAGTAAACATGTAAGCATACTGATAGGAGCATTTAAGTGTGTTAATATTTGCTGTCTGGTTGATTTATATTTTATCACTACTTTATTCTTAGAATCACAAATTGAAGCAGATAGAAATGTATCAGAGTGGTAGCAGATCTAGATATCTCATAGATTATTCAATGATGTCTTCCAACATGCATAAAATTAACAGGTGCTAAATCTAAATTTACCTCTGGTTCTTAGTTAATACTGCTGTGGTGGTTTTATACATTATATTTCCAACCAGACAGATAAGTTCACACCATGAAAAACTCTCAAAATATCAATGTCCCTCAGAGCCCAACTGTGCTTCCTGTTTCCTGCCCTGTTCAGCAAAACCTAAGGACCTACAGAAACATGGCAACAAAAGAAACTTCGTTTTTTTTCTACTTTTGTCAAGTGACATGCTCATATATATATACCCCAGAGTGTAAGTTCCTATCCTCCTTGAGTTTCTATAGTGCTTTTTCTCATATCTACAATTATGAAAATATCCACATTAGATGTAAGAAAGAAATAATTAAGTCCTGCAATTATATATGTAAGTTACATACCATACTGGTCTCAAGCTTCTCTTGCTGTGGTCTTGATCTTGGAACTGCTTGAAACAGAGAAATCAGACAGATCAGGAAAGGCTCTAACAAGTTACCTCAGTGAGGCATTACAATACAGATCCTTAATTTTTATTAGTACCTATGTGCAGTACATAATCATTATATTTATCTTAGAGTTGGAACATGCACGTGACACACCTGGATTCATTTTTCATCTCCTTCCCACCTTCTCCCCTCTCTCTGTCTCTTGGCTTCTACCCAAAACATGAATCAATTAAACAACAAAATAATAGACTGATAACAGATTCCTTACTGATTAAGACAGTGACATTAAGGCTATGGCATTCGTGCGATAATTTTAATTTGGTCAACAGCTGTCGTTTTATCACTGTATCTTCTCACAGTTGAGATATGTGCAACCTAGCTCACTGGAGTGACATTTTCATAGCCTGATGGGTGGGTGGAAGGGAAGCTGAAATTGTAGACAATGTTTTCTGTATTTCTTTAGCCAGGTAAATAAAGAACTGCGGCGAGATGAGAGTGTGATTAATGTTATTAATGAAGAATTATTATTGTCTTGAAATTCAGTTTAATAAACATAGTGACAGTAACAGTAACATGAGCCTAACATGTTGGCAATAAGATGTACGTTGTTCATCTCTCCGTGAAGAAGTCAGAATGACAGAAGAAAGAACGTTGGCCACTTTTCACAAATACTTGCTTCCTGTTCAAGGTTGAGAAGCAATATTCCAAGGATGGTATTAAATTACCAGCATGGCTCACTGCACTGCTCAACTTTCAATTCATTGTCAAAGGAAATTGGTATAGTGTCAAAAACCATCAAAAACCTAACACAACAATTTCTCCCCGGAGAAGCATACTGTAATGATTACAGAACACTTTTAAGGTTTATTGATTTGGAGATAGGAAGCACGGCTGGATGAGAGAGATGACAGAGATGAAGTGCATTTCTCAGACAAGCATAATAAACATGTTCCCAAGTCAGGGATTATATAAGTATGAAAACAGAACATCAGTTAATTGTCTTCTATTCTGCTTTCACAGCTATACTTGCACCAGACTATAAATATCTAAAAAGCACCAGTGTTGCTCCTCAGGATACTGGTACTAGTACAATATTTGGTTTATCTTTGATGGGTAAATTGGAGGAGTGAGTAATGAGGGGTAAAGGAAAAATGTGATGATAATTAAAAAAAGGAAACAAAGCTTATATATTTTTGGGGGGTTGTGGGGTGAAAAGGAATGGGGGAGAAAAAGAATTAAGTTGTGTCATATCCTGGTACAAATTCTCAATATTGAGTGTGATCATGATGTGTAAATGTGATGTACCAATAAAGATAAAAATTAATAAAACAAATACATACATAAATAAAAAAGATAGCAAAGAAATTAAAAAGATGGCATCATCAAGTGGCTAGAGACTTTGTGTACAAAGAACTCAGGAGGGCTGGAGAATTAGGTCAGTGGTTTCAGTGCCTGCTTCGTAAGTTCAAGATCCTGAGTTCAATTTCTGATACCAAAAAATCCCAAACAAACACCTCACAAGAAACCTTTAGAACTTTATATACTAAGTTCAGCAGAATTCAGAAAATTGGCTAGCCAGTTTTTAAAAATTTGTTTTAAAATTTTAGAGAAGTGATCTTTTTTATTCTTCCTATAGGATAGGCTGCTATAATTCATTTCTGGGTAAAAGTGTGAATTGAATTGATTTTTTTTTCCTTAGCAGGATTGTCAATATAATTATACTTGTTTATATTTATATTAATAGTACCAATAGGTCAAAATGTGTTTTAAAATAATTTCCATGGAGGAATATCCTAATAGTTTTCTTGCTTGTTAAATAGTATTAATTCAGTTATTTGATCAAACTTGATCCTTTATTATAATTGGCAAATAAAACATAAAACAATGGTGTAACATAAATGCTGTATTAACAGATACAGAAGTGTTGCCCAGTGCCAATGTCCTTATAACAACACACACAGGGATAGCTTCCAATCACAAATAGCCCCATCACACGTCTAACCCAATCACTTCAGACTACGTTACCATGAGCCCACCTATCCCCTCACTACTTGCTCCCTTTTCCCTCCCATCCTCTACAAAAGAAAAAAAAAAAACGCTATGCGAAATAAAGAAGCAGCTTCCTCCCTCGACCAAGAATCCATGTTTAGATTCTTGCGTCCTGCTCACCCTCCTGCCAGTGCGATCCCACGGGACAAAATAGCAAAGACCACAGCAAAGACAACACGGAAGTACTTTGTAATTCACAAACACGCATAGTATATTTATTATATTTTACTATTTTTTTTTGAGTCAGGGTCTCGCTTTGTAGTTCAGGCTGGCCTTGAGCTCACTATGTAGCCCAGGCAAGCCTCAAACTCAGCAATCCTCCTGTCCCAGCCTCCCGAGGGCTGGGATGACAGGCATGAGCCACCACGCCCGGCTTTATTATATTTTAATATTGAGTGTTATATCTTTTAGTCTTAGCCTATGTTATATATCTTGATAAATAATATACCTATTTATTCTATATTTTCTAAACTCAAATAGAAAACATACTACTTATATATCATGTGCTACAGTTACCTGTGTTGTTTTACTTAGGTGGGTACTTTTTAAAAGACTTCTATAAACATTTGAGTTTTGTGAATTTGTCTGACATATTTATGTAAGCAGAATAAACAGGATTCTAAGTTTTTGTTTTTATAAAATTTTCAAAGTTCTTTGACCCTAAGATATTAATAACCACAACATTAGAGGCTTTTCTGCCAAATTCAGGGGAAATAAATGATATCCTTTGTTCTTTTTAGTTATACTTTTAAACATTATAGTTAATGGATGATGACATAATACAGAAAATATCCAAAGATACAGACAATATCTTTATTTCTAAAAGACATAATATTCTACAAATTTAAAAAATAAGTAATTAAATTTGTCAGGCAGGATTAATTTAACAGTTGGGTGTGAGGCAAATCATTAACATAAGAGTATTTTAGAGATAAGTAATAAATTTTATATATCACAGTCACAAATACAATCATAAAATAATTGCAATAAACTCAAGAAGAAAACTTTGAATCATGTATACAGAAAACAAAAATTACCAACTCTCAGATTTATAAAACTGAAATGAGATATTTACTATATTATACACCAAAACAATTGAAGCTCTTAAAAATATATTCAATTCTGGCCTGTCATATTTTTAAAATTTGTTTTAAAACTTCTGAAAAGTGATCTTACATTATTCTGAAAGATAAACCACAATAAACTGTAATGTTTTTTAAGAATCATTGATTACTGTTAATTTATATGTCAAAAGAACAAATAACTGCAAATAAATACACAAGAGGACTCAGAATAGAATTTTACAAACTGACTTTTCTATGAAGAATCATTTAATGATTAATGTAAGAGTACAAATCAGAAGTAAAGTTGTAAGTCATTCAATAGTCACACCGCTAATTATACAGAAAATTCAAAATATAGAGAAAATTCTAAATGAACCGACAACTAACTTCAATTCATTTAAAATTATTCATATGGTTTAATATGTATAATTATATATGAGTACCATATACACATATTTCCATCAAAGTAATAAGGTTTAGGAAAATAGTTATGAAGCAGACACAGATTTTTAAGTGGATACATAACTTAGAAATTACAGAATGTGGCTGCATAAATAAATCTGCATTGTAAGTGCTGTTATAGTCAATGTTGAAAGGTCTTTTACAGATCAATAAAATTTTAAAAATGATAAAAGCCTACTTCCAGAATAAAAAATAGACCAATGCATTTATAGAAGTATGACCTAACACAATTATTCAAGGAAATTTAAATAAAGTAACCCTGAGATGCCAATTTTTAACTCAGCAAAGTATTAATTATACATAACATGTTTTGCCCTCCTAACTACATTATAAATGGGACATTCTTTTCAGGAAACAATTTCAAAATATCTAGTAAATTTAAAATGCTTAAATATGTTGGTAAGAAATGTGACTCCTAGATATCTATCCTGCAAAATTCCATTTCTACAAAAATTAATTAAAATTGTACTATTAATGTGAAAATAATGGTAAGACAACAATATCACTATGATTAGTATCATGCTGGTGATATTATAGTGCATTCACACTATTGCAGAAGATAGAAGAACAAGCTCTATCCCCAAACATACTCAGTTTCACCTCATGACACAGATACGTGTTCTGAGCAGTGTGCCATTAGGAGGTTTCATCACTGTGGAAACACGGCTGAGTGTACTTGTACCAATGCACAAGGCACAGCCAAGTGCCCTGGCAGGCTCTAGGGTGTAGCTTCTTCATATTAGAATATAAACCTTTGTGTCATGCTGGGTTACTGAACGTGTTAGGCCATTTCATTAAAAACTAGGACACAAACATACGTTAGCATAGGCCTAGTCAGAGTCAGATTCATCAATACCACCGTCCTGCCATGTATCTGGGTGCACTGGAAGAGCTTCAGCTATAGTCATAAGAGAAAAGCTTCAGCAGCTGGGATGACAAGGCCTCCCAGACCTTCAGAAGATCTGCCCAAGGACCTGCTGGAGCAGGCATCGCTTGTTACAGAAATATATGTTTGTTTGTTTCTATTATAGATTTCTTGGTAAGCAGATAATGCACTATTATGGCTTGTGTTTAGTCATCTCCCTAAAGTCCCATGTTTTTTCATAGCTAGCTGAATCTAGAGTGTGGGATTGACTCAAGTTGGGGCTAGGCCTGAGGGTACCAAGGCCTGAGTGCTACCCACCCTAAGTAAACTGAAAAAGATAAAGGGGCAGAAAGACTTTGTTTAGGTCTCTTGTGGCTTTTGCTGTCTTTTGCTGCCATGAACTGCTGTGTCTCTGCCACTCTGTCTTAGAGCCAGCCGATTAAGGACAGAAACCTCTACAAACTATGAGCCGAATAAACTTTCCCCCTTTAACTCTGGATGTTGAGTATTTTGTCTCAGTAAAGAAAGAAAAGTAACCAAGACATGCACTGCGATGATTTCTCTTTATTAGTGAAACTCTGATACTGTTGGCATCCATGTTTTCAAAGCTTTAAAGAAGTTTGTTGATGTGTTCAACACTTCTGCTAAACTCATGAGCTCCGAATTACTTTGGCAATAAAGAAATTTAAAAGAACAATATATAAGACATATGCTAAACTGTGGTTAAAAACCAAACTTTAAAAACATAACTTTGTTTTTTAATTCATAGAATATGTTAGAAAAAGATAAATTTCAAACTTTTTACTGTGATTGCTGCTGAAACAGCAATATTTGACAAATACGAAAGAGGGTGGTATTGAAAAACAAAAAATTACTATACTTACTGTGTTTGAGGTAAAAATACATTTTAGTGTTACATTCCATTTTTATTAATCAAAAATGGTAAAAAGTTTGATGAAAAATGATAAAACCAGGAAAGCTAAAAATTATATATATATAATTTATATATATATAAAATTTTATATATAATATATATATTTTTAAAACATTCCAAACTTTGAAAAAATTCTAAAAAATATTAAAGCAACAGAGGAAACAATTTTGAGGGCTGGAAAAAATTAAATTAATGCTTTTCCCTATCATAACATAAGCAAAAAAGTAAACTGTAGACTAATAGTATATTTAATCCACATGCATTATGCAGTCTTTTTGGTGCTGGGTGCTGAACCGATGGCTAACACATGTGTTCTAGTAACACCTTCCAGTCAATTACATTCTTTTAAATAAATAATTGGAAGGAATAAAAATATTAGGAATAAAAGGAATAAGAAATATTAGGAAATATTAGGAATCCAACTGATAAGTAAAGAGCAAAAGAAACAAATCATATGAGTGATGTTAGTGGTAATAAACATTTTGTATAAAACACACAATTTAATCGATAAAATATATTTCAGAGAGTGAAAAGGGGAGAAAATGTTGATCTTCCACCAAAGATTGCCTGCAAAGCCTGAGGAATTTATACATACTGGTACCTGGCAGGGATGGGACTGCTAAGAATGACTTCCAACTAACATAAAAAGATTGACAACGTTTTTCTTTGTATTTTATTTTTGCTTTTCACAGATTAATGCTAGAGTTGAAAGTCAGGTGACATGGAGGGTTAAGTTTTGTGAGGTAGGAAAGTGAGGGTAGAGCCTACTTTGGGCAAAGTAGGTCCAGTTGAAATTCCTTGCTATATTCTGGGCTGCTCAAGATGGGAATTTTCTGGAACATGTAAGAATGCCTCCGAGCTTCATACTCACATGAAGTCCCAGCTTTTTCTTCTCTACTCTAGGATTTTCTAGTTCACCAGGGAAAACTGAAACCAGTAAGTGTTGGGAGTGTCAGCCTTTGGGTTTCATGGTCACTATCTCTCACCATTTTACACATAACTTTCTGGTCCTCCCTGAGAATAAGTCAAGATTGAATGACAGCTCCCTGACCATTCTAGATCTTTATCGTGTCTTACAGAACTTGGCAGCTTCTACCTTAATTCTTTTAATTAGAGAGGGGTCTGTTGTTTGGAATAAATGTCTCTTCATTTTTTATTCTCTCTCTCAATTTTTACGTGTTTTAAAAGTAGAACATGTAGTACAGTGGTACCTCAATTCACATATGCTTTTTTTTTTTTTTTTTTTTTTGCAAACCATTTGGTTCACAAGAAAAAGCTTTGGTAAGAATTTGCATTTGTTTGCAAGCTCTACATCAGATGATGAATACAACTGTGGCCATGTTTCCTGCATAAACTTGAAACTGGCCCTTTTTTCCAGAATCATGTAACCAAATAGGTTAGTAGAGGTATTATTGCATATGTAGTAGAAAATCATCATAAGTATATAGATGGGTTAAGTACAGTAGATGGTCAGTGGAATCATTAGTGCATGAACTAACACTAGTAGTAGACATTCTATTGCTATATTGATATAGGAGGTGGGATGTGGCACAGCTGGCTGGGGAGTAATCAGGACCCATTATATACAAGGTCCCAGGACTGCATGCACCTGTTAATTCCCAGAACCCTGAACGTGGAACTTCTCATAGGCTCCCATGAGATGTGAAAGCCAGAAAAGAGACAAAACACCATGAGAAAGCCCATGTTGTGAGTCCTCAAGACTCTGTAGATAATCTGATTTTTATTCTATTTTTATAGTGCATTTTTATTTTTTATTTTATCCTTTCCTCTCTAGTTGGCTGAAGCTCACTTGGCTGTGCTACTTCTTTCCTTAACCCTTTACCTTTTAGTTTTCAAATATACTTTTGCCGCTTTCTGACTTGTCAAATTCTTTGAGGCAAGAAAGGACTTAGGGTCACTTTAATTGGCAAGTGAGCCCTTTACACAGGAACTACCCAATGGCACCATTATTGCAAATACTGTAATTGTTAACTAATAGTTAATTGTTAATTACTACTCAGATTACTCCCTGCCTATACCTTGCCTTTAATCAAAATTCTGCGTTTTCTATCATGAAGATCATCCTCCATTGCATTGGGCAGATTATCCACAGCAATGAGCTTTCTAAAACTACTGTTGCCTTATGCTGTCAGTTCTTTAGAAGTCATATGAAAGTCAGGATTGGGATTTTCACTTGGGATTTTTATACACTTAATATAGCATATACTTTGGCAGATGCTTAGTACATCTTTCCAGGATAAAAATTGCATTCCTTGATTCTTAAGACAATAATTTTGAACAAAGACTTTTTAAAATCTTCCTGCTTAAGCACAGTAGTCTTTTCTTCATAGTTTCCTTTTGTAAATTGCAGTTACTCATATTTCTTAATCTTCTTTCTTACATTAAATATATTTTTACAAGGAGAAGCAATTTTGTTTTGAAAGAGGATATCACTATGTAGTGCAGGCTGGCCTTGAACTCACTATGTAGTCAAGGTTGCTCTTGAACTCACGTCAGGCCTCCTGCCTCAGTCCCCAAGTGCTGAGATTACAGGCATGTGGCACCATGCCAGGCCTAAAATGAAGCAAATTTAAATAGACATTTATAAAATCAAAATTTAAAAATCAGAACTACATACTAAATAGAGATAACAGTATGTAATGACTTGTTTCATGCACTACTGACATCAGGTTTCACTTGGCCACAGATACTCTTACAATTTTGTCAGATTAACTCTCAGGTATCACTGAATTAACTTTTATGTTATCTCTCTTCACTATTACTTTACAAGTATCTAGATCCTGCACTTGATTATTTGTACCTTTCATCAGCACTAGTTGAAATCTCTAGCTGGTTCATTAAAGAATATAGGAAATTTGGTATCTTCAAGAAAAAAAACCCAATTTCTTACGAATTATTCTACTTCCCCTTTCAGGATTGTTTACCAATAAAATCAATTTTTTAAAGAAAAAGTCCTTTTTTTTTTTTCCAGACAGTATCTTGCTTTGTAGTTCAGGCTTCCTGAGCTCACTATGTAGTCCAGGCAAGCCTCGAACTCACAGCAATCCTCCTGCTTCTGCCTCAAGAGTCATCACACCCAGCAAAAAGAGTCCATTTTTAATTTATGGATTGATATATTTGTACAAAGTTTTCATGTATTGCTCCTTAAAATGATTTTTAAAAATTCTTATTGAAAAAATCAGTGCGCCATTGAGAGAGAGAGAGAGAGAGAGAGAGAGAGAGAGAGAGAGAGAGAGAGAGACTCTAAAGCAAACAAATACAACTTTTAAAGAAGAGCAAAATAAAAACTGTGTGACTGAGATTCAATTATATCTTTTCATTTCTTTTTGGGTTCAAAGAAATGTTTGAAGTCAATAGAAGCTAGTCTACTGTGCATATTAGAAGTATACTACCCACAAGTCTGTTGGAGCACAGATGAAGTTAATTGAAAGTGACGGGGGCGGGGGGTCACCATTAACATTTCAGAACTCTGCTGCCAAACTAGCATTTCAAACACCTGGTGAACTTGCATACTTGGGGGAAGGTGGAGAGAACCTCCAAAGGGAAAACAGAAGCACCTTTGATTGCACACAGGTGTAGCAACCGTACTATGAAAAGTATGTGATTTTTTAAAGTACACAGAGTTCCTGAAGATGCGCTCTTCATTACCCACATCATTTGGAATATTCTAGGTGTTCAAAAATTACTCAAGCAAATGAGGAAAAACATTCCTTCTTTGCATGATCTTTTCTTTTTTTTTTAAAGTTTTAAGAGCAAATCACAAGACAGATAAGATTTTCTTTACATTTATAAAACCTGGACATGGATATTTTTAAGTGGAGAGAAATATATGTATGGATAATATCTGTTTAGGCAGAAACCACACTGAGGAATGCATAAATGCTAATGTTCATTTCCTTAAAATTAAACAATTCATTTTTAATATCTGTATATTTTGTGCAACAATGCCCCATGTAAGCATTAGTGATTTTCTTAAGAGCAAACTATATGATAAAGCTTTAGCATAATTATATTGGGCCTGAAATTCAAGATAGTTACTGCTCATTTGTAATGTATTTATGCTTTTTATTTATAGGAGGGGAGAGTAACATCTGTGATTCCACAGACTGCTTTGAAATGCACAGATTTGAACTTTAACTAGCTAGAGTTCTTCCTAACAACTTATTTCTCCCCAAATCAATATTTCACAAACAAGAACTTCTCTTTAAATATTGACTGCATTTTTGAATGTCAAATATAGTGAACTTTCTGTCTGTCAAGCTCTTTCTCATCAGATGTTTGCCAAAATTTACACTGGTTACAAATTATTTATTTCCAGTATCTCCTTCTACTTCTTATTTTCACTACTTTTATGTATTTTAAAATATTTTTTTTTTACAGAGGAAGCAATTAAAAAAGGTTATCATGGAATGAGCTCATTTTTAAAATGAGAAAATGCAAAAGACTGACATAAACGCTTTCTTTTAAAATTTTTTTCTGGAGTTCAGAGATAATTTCTAAGATAAAATCTGCAATCCTAATTCATTTATCTTATCTATAAATTGGGCAGTGAGTAATTGTGTTAAGAAGTCATCCCTTGTTAAGTGTTTCTCTCCTCTTCCAAAAAGAGTTTGGGATATTTGATTTGGAGAACAAATATCTCATGACATTTCTGGACTGTTATTGTGATAGTATGTGGATCATGACAGGCTATGGGGAAGTACTAATACTTCTCTTTCAGAGTTTTCTTTTTATGATAAGAGGAAAAGAATGCTAAATATTTGAGTTTGGAGTTCAAATCTAGGATTAAAACTCATTTGACTTCAGTGTCACACATACTTGTTGGCTCATGCATGTGGGCGTGTTTGCTGTGTGGACTCTAACATGGTACATTCTTGGTCTATGCTAATTCAGAATAAGGGATTTTTTTTTCTTCCATTAAAGCAGCGAGTACATTGCTGAGTACACCTGAGTCAAAGAGACAGCCAGCAGATATCCAACTCATTTTTTTCTGCTTTTTCAAAGTCATTGATCCCATTTGTGTAACTGATTTGTATAATTTGAGTTAGCTGAGTGTGATTACTGATGTGGACATTGGAATAATGTGGACCAAGAAATCCAATAGGAGCAAAACAGTAATAACCAGCTTGTAAATCAACTTAATTTCACTATCATAGTTACTTTTTCAAGTACTCATGTAGATGTTGGTAGTGTTCAATATAAATATCTATGTAGAATTTTCTAAGTTACAAACATACAAAGCCTTAAGACCTACAAGATTTGGATTGGACCTCAAATATTTGAGTTTTTGGGAAAATTTTACACAAAACAAAATTTTTGCAAACACTTCTATTTCCAAAACAAAGTGCTCAACAACAAAAGCATTCATAAATGCATGAATGGAAATACTACTGTATGTAGCAAGCATTTGTGCAAATAACAGACAAAAATATTTTATATCTACCAGATGTCAGTGTTATAGTTATATTATAAATCCTAAGAAAGCATTCATGGCTGATTGGACATCATTGTGACTCTAGGACTAAACACACACACACACACACACACACACACGTATTTATATATAAAACTACTTTGTATTAAAATAACTGAACAAACTATCTCATTTTTCACAGACTTCTTTTTCCACTATGATATTTGCAATGTAAACAGCATAAAAGTTATTCAACTTATTAATGTAAAGTTATTTTTGTAAGAGGTATTATCCTTTATTTGCTGAATGTATAAAGGCAAAACATATTTAGAGGTCCACTGAAAAGCATGACAACCATAAGGATTTGTTGAACAACAATTTGACAAATTCTTTAAAAGAACAATTTGACGTTTTTACACTCTAGTCATTATTGTGAATACTTGGTGCACTGTGTACATGATTGTCATACATTAAGTATGAATTTTTTCTAAAGAACTGATGGACAAGTGCAAATGTTGCAAACTAGAAAGCTACCAGTTAAATTACTAGAAAAAAGTCTAGGTATTATTCCTATGTTGACGCATGAATGAGACTCTTGGAACTTCGATAGTCTTTATGTACACCAATACAAGAAATAAAACACAGAAAACACTTTGAAATGGTCTCTAAGTGGTTCATGTCTAAACCACAGAGGCCTGAATCCCAGGCATTGTCTCCCAAACGTACATAATTGTAAAGCATCTGATTAGCTTTTACCTAAGAGTTTTCCACTTGATTTTATGTTCTTATTCTTCATAAGCACAGCACTTGGCAACTGCCCAGAGAAATGTGTATTTGCAAAATGTTACGTTCACTTCCTCTTATTTTATTTTTTCTCAGGAATACCACCACTAGTCTCTCAAGTCCTCCCTTTCTAGATGCCTTGACTATTTTCCCAAGGCTTCTCTTTAAAAAATAAAAAAATAAATCCTCTAGATTTCACGTTATTCTTGGTTGGAAGCTTAGTTTGTTACAAGTCCCTTCTAATTGCCTGAAGCAATCTCTTGGAGATAAGAATTTTTACAAATGTTAAATATATAGATTTTCTTCATATATTAACTAAAAGAAGGCTTCATGGTGGGACTTTGATTGCAGGTTAAAAGCAGTCATTTTAATTATTGACTTTGGAAAATGATTTAATTTTATTCTTGACTTCTCAAATTTTCTTGTAAGAAGAATCTTTTTAACTTTAATATTCCACATTTTCAGGGAAGGTTCTGACACTGAAGGAGGGAATATGTACCAACAGTTATGGGCTATATGTATTAGTTTTTATAACAAACTTATTAAAGCATTATATACTGAATATGAGGAAGTCCCTGCAGCAGTAATATATTGTGTTTCTATTCTACTCTATTAGAGTTAAATTTTTATTTGTTACTTTATAGTCTGTTACATACAGCTCACAAACGTTAAGATTTTTCTAAACATTCACCATCTTAACATAGTTTCAAGATATGAACTTCTGGGAAAAGCACACATTTAGACTCTATGAGTTCATGGTCCCTAAACTCAACAAGCCCCTCAAAACTGCCAAAATACCATTTAATTAAAAAGTGATTATTTTACCTTTTCATCTCTCTCATTGTCAACAAGATATATTAAAAATAGTTGCTACCGGGCGTGGTGGCTCACGCCTGTAATCCCAGCACTCGGGAGGCAGAGACAGGAGGATTGCTGAGTTCAAGGCTTGCCTGGACTACATAGTGAGCTCAGGGCCAGCATGAACTACAAAGCGAGACCCTGTCTCAAAAAAAAAAAAAAAAGTTGCTGTTCTCTTTGAAACTGCTCTATGCTCTCTCTCAAAGGGTAACTTTTAGAAGATGTTTTCTCTTACATCATGGTAGCTTTTGAATCCAGAAATGCTTCTGCTTCCTACCATACAGCTTGCATTATGTAAACTTCTTTTTTTCTGTCTTTCTTGATAGAAGCATTTTGCTTCCCAAAGCCAAGCCTTTAACTGTACTATGACATTAACATCTTCATGCTCTTTTAGATCCTGTAATCAACCTTACTTTGTGTTGGCTTCGTTTCACTGGCATTTCAATAACTTAAAGCACTTCTTAGTAATTTAAAAATACGTCGATCTTCAGTTCCCACTGGCTGACTTCTAATCTCTTTTCCTTCCTCGTGAGCTGGTTTGTACGCCTGTGCATGTTCTTTTCACTTCCCATTGTTTCGTGATCCAGTGAAATCTGGTATTCGCCCTCCACAGTGTACTAAATTGTGTGTGTGTGTGTGTGTGTGTGTGTGTGTGTGTGAGAATAAGCCATTGTTATCCAACAGTTGAGAGTCCATTGTCTCAATTCAGATGTTAATCAAAAATTAGTAAAGTGCTACTCTCTTGATGTGAGCAGGTGGGGCTTGGAGGACTATCAACCCTTGGCGCAATGTTACAGTTCTGCATGTCCCCAAGCGACCCCTGATGACACAAGACGTGTATGAGAACGTGCTTCTCTGACAGTAAACATTAAAACGGAGGCAACAGCATTAATTAACAGACAAAAAGTGAACAAGTTAGAGAAATTGGAAAGGGATTTTACTTCCGGGGGAAGGAAAGCTAAGGGGAGAATGACCTCGGACAGAGATGATGTCGACTCTTAAAGGAGAGCTCAGAGAAAACCGGGAAGAAATTTCAAAACTGTTCCGATGATTTCATTTGCATCTCTCGAATGACCAGAGATATTGAGCATTTCTTCATATGTTTCTCGGCTGCTTTGATTTCTGCCTCTGAGAAGTGTCTGTTCATTTCAGTTGCCCATTTTTGAATTGGGTCTTTAAACTTGGGGAGGCTGATCTGTTTAAGTTCTTTATATATTGTTGATAATAGCCCTTTGTCTGATACACAGCTAGTAAAGATTTTTTCCCATGTTGTTGGTAGTCTTCTAGCAGTGCCAGCTACTTCTTTGGCTGTGCAGAAGCTTTTCAGTAGGATGAGATCCCATCTGTTGATTCTTTCTGCTAGTTCTTGTGCTAGGGAGGTTTTATTCATAAAGTCTCTGCCTAAGCCAATGTCTCCAAGAGTTTTACCAAGCCTGTTTACCAGCAGGCTTATTGTTTCTGTTTTAATGTTTAAGGCTCGTATCCACTGTGAGTTTA